>JARHVA010002467.1:1102500-1422500 GCA_037957365.1 Torreya grandis | reverse complement strand
ATTGTTTATATGACTTATAGGTCATATTTATGATGTCATAATAGTGTTCTTGTAGTTTGAGGATGTGCAAACAGGGTTGAGTGTGCATATAAAGATAGTTTGAGTGAAGAAAGAGAGAGATTGTGGCATACCTATGTGAGAGGCCTGTATAAGATAGATAGGGAGTTTTGTGTAGGGGTTATAAAATTAGATATCCATCATTAGGTTTTGAATATAATAATTATAATATGGAGGTGTTCATTTCATAGGAGGGTCTAAAGGACTTGATATTCCTTAAGGGAATTTGTTCCTTATGAAATAGGAGTTTCACTAAAGGTGTTAGGTTAGAAGGAATTGACCAAGGTTTCTAGTCAAAATGACTTGATCAGTATCTTATTTTTCATCTATTATAGGATAAATATTCCATGTGTTACAATCTTGAGAGTGGGTTTTATTCCCCATGAGGGTTTCCCATAGGAACTATGTGTTGTGTGTTTGATCTTGTGTATGCATTGAATGAGTGAGTTCCCTTGTTAATGTTCCTTGATCAAGTTGACATATGTTTATTGTTTTATAGTTTGAAAGGATTGGAATTTAAATTAAAATATCTAGGTTCATTAATTAACCCCCACTCTTAGTGATTGTACTTCTAATAGTTGGTATCAGAGTAGGTCCTTTGGTAAGGGAATGATAGCTTGAAGGTGATGCAAGGTATAATATGGGTAGTCATCAAATTAAAAGGGGTTTATCTAGTAAGCAAGCATCAATGTTTAATGGATCCAATTATGATTTTTGGAGTTCAAGGATGAGTACATACATTATATCCCTAGGTTTTGATATATGGCAATCTATTATGGATGGTTATGTTACTTCTACTACTAATCCATCTAGTGTTGTAGACAAGAAGATATTTTAGAATAATTCTAAGGAAATTAATTCCATCACTTGTGGTATTAAAAATACTAAGTTCACCAAGGTAATCCATTATAAATCTGCTAAAGAGATATTAGATAAAATGTAGATCATTTATGAAGGAGATTCAAAGGTCAAGATTGATAAGTTATAGATTCATAGAAGGAAATTTGAAAGTCTCAAGATGAAGGAAGAAGATTTCATGGTATCCTTTATATAGAGATTTTATGAGATTATAAACATCATTAGAGGTCTTGGAGAGAACTTTGAAGAGGCTACTATTGTTCAAAAAGTATTAAAAATGTCTCTATCCCTCAAGTTTTCTCTAAAAGTATCTACTATAGAATAAATTCATGATCTTACTTAGTTGAAGATGGAATAATTACATGGCACCCTTACTACCTATGAGATGAGAGTAAATGATGATATAACACTGAAGAAGGAAGCAACTTTTAAGACTAAAATGAATACAAAGAATAAGTTCCAAGGTAAGAAACCTAAGGAGGATGACATTTGTCATATAGATGAGGATGAGCTAATTGCTTTGATTTAAAGTAAATTAAAAATAGGTTCAGGTAAGTATAAGGGTAAACTACCCCTCAAATGCTTCAATTATGGAGAGGTAAGAAATTTTCCTAATAAGTACCCTCAGTATAAGAAAAATGATGATGAAGAGCATGATCAAGGTCATGATGATGGTAAGATATCATTCAAGTCTAATAAAAGCAAAAAGAGGTTCAAAAAGTTTGACAAAAACAAGAACTAATTCAAGGATAAGAAAAATCTCTACACCAAAGAAGATTGTAGCTCATCAGATGAGAGTGAAGTTAGTAGCTCAGAGTATGATCATGAATATGATGGTCTTACTAAAGATGAATCCCTCTTCATGGCTAAAGAAGGTATTTACTCACATTTAATGGAGTCTAATTAGAGTGATTTAGATGATGATAAAGATAAAGTGGACTATGAAACTAAATTGATAAAGGCCCTAGAAGAATTGAAGATTGAGAAGAAGATTAACAAGAAGATGAAGTCATAAATCAAGGACTATGAGGAATAATATAGTGTATTTGAGGAAAAAATGAATGAATATGCTTAGGAACATGAATATATGGTCAAGAATCTTAGTTGTTAATTAGAAATCATGTCTGCCTAAAAGCTAAAGATGATGAGTGTTCAAGGTATCTAATTGAAAATGTGTCATTAAACGCTAAGTTAGAGAAGACATCTAGTAAGGTGAAGAAATTTATGAGATTTAAAAAGAGCTCAAGTGATATATATAATATTTTGAGTGGTTAAAAGCATGCAAATAATGAAAATGGTCTTAGATCCAAAGAAGAACCAAAGAATGAAACTCAAGACAAGATGAAGACTATTATGAATAAGAACAATCACATTTTGAAGACAAATCATCAGATAAAAAATGTAGGTGCTAAGAGAATGTAGAAAAATCATATCAGACAACTAAATTCCATGAGGTATGTAAATTTTAATGGTTACTACTATACTTGTAATTAGTTTGGGCATAGGCCTAGATAATGCAAGAGGCCTATTAGAAATGAGTTTGCATGGAACTGTGATGGGGGTCATTAGTCAAAAGGTCTGATCAAAGTTAAGTGATTCAACTATCTTAATTAAGTACACTTTGATAAGCATTGTCAAAATAAGGAAAGGTAAGGTAAGTCTTCTTCAAAAAGAGTAGTTTTTTTCAATTGTCATGACATTGGACACATTGATAATTTTTATTTAAACAAGTTAAGACAAGTCAAGTTTCCATCAAGGAGTATTATTTTCTACAAATGTGAAAAGATTAATCACATTGCTAAATTCTACAAGAAAATGCCTACAAGATATAATAGATTTTATTAGGCTCCTAGAGTGTAAGGTAGAAGGCATGTTAACTCATGGAGACCAAAGGTGGTAAGTATGAGTCATGGTAAGACTTTAGGTCCAAGTAATATGTTTGCTATGGTGGAGAATACTAAAGATGCTGAAGAGTGCAAAGGGATTTCATTATCTAATCATGTTGTGAATAAAGAGAGCAAGCTCAAAGAGAAGACCAATGTACTGGTTGAAGTTAGTTATGAGGTATGTATAGATCCAAGTGAACATCCTATTATTATTGAGCAAGATTCATGTAAAGAACATCTATTATTAGTACATAGTGATGAGGTTTATAACTGTAAGGTTGATTATTCAAATAAAAGGGTATGTCAAGATTCCATAGTTGTTCCATGTGTTTTCAATTCAATCTTAGAAGAGGAGAGTGATTTATAAAAGGAACTAGTTGTCATATTTTAGACTGAGAAGAAGAAAAACAAAAGTAAGAAATATTATAGCTATAAGAGGATTCTAGTGGTTACTGAGGAGATGTGGGACACTCCTAGCTTCACTTTGTTTTAGATCATTATGGTGCAGAGGATGTCTCTATCTATGCTTCTTCAAAGACTCCTTTCATTGGAAAAACAAGTGTTGATGTGGTGTTCTTGAGATGGTCCCAAAAGATTAGAGATGAGTGTTTTTAGTTAGAGCAGGTATGCCCAGGTGGAAGATATGTTATGGTGATGTCATATCTATATATAGTCAATATTTAGGGTTATATTGAAGGTTTTTAAGTGGGAAAAAATAAGGATTTTTTATTTTTCAAGATGATTTTTTTTAAATAGAAAGGTCTATTGACCTTATTTTAGCATGTTCTAGGTGGCTTTATGGTTTGAAGGTTACCAATGGTGTGGAATCTCAAATCTTGGTCTAGAAGTGTGTGATGGTTGTCTCTGGGTGTGAAAGAAGTTTTAGGAGTGTATGTTTATTGGAAGGTGTTGTGTTGACCTTGTTTGTTTTAAGATTCTAGGGTTTTGGGCTTTGTTAAAAAGTGGGTTGCCTTATGCATTAAGGTTTGGTGATTCTTAATAGGTTTAATGGTCGAAATGGGTTTTCAAATAAATTTTTATAGAGATCTAAATGTTTATGTTTTTCAAATTATTCATGTTTTTATCAAGATGGAGGCTTAATTGGCTAGTAGGTTTGTGAAGTAAGTATGTTGTAGAGGATGATCTAGGTGATGAAAATTAGTGTGGTTAAGGGTAAATATGAGAGTGTTCTAGATATGAATTTTAAGTTTTGAAGGTATGTTTACTAAAATTTGTGGGCTCTACAAATTCCAGGTAAGGTTACAAGGAGTCCAGACAAGCCTAGTGAGAAGAAGAGTGCTTTGTGTTCAGTTTATCCAAAAGAGAAAGGTATGAGTATTTTAATAATATTTATTAGTTTGGTTTAGATCACATTTAATATTTGGTGAGTGGCATGAAGCTATGTTGGTTTTCCTTGTGGTAGCTTGAGATAGAGGGCTAGTAAGCTTGTATGGTGTTTTTTCGTGGTATATAGAAATTTGAAGATGATCAAGAGATGTAATGGATCATATATCTTAAGAGGATTCCCTCTTAGATTTTTCTTGGTGAGTTTCATTATATTTTAGTGTTTTGTGTGTTTTGTATTCATTGGTTGCAATGCTTGGTTAAATAAGAGTGTTGACTTATAGCAAAAAGAAGTTGTCAAGGAAAGAAGATGTAGGCTCAAGGTAAGGGGAGTCTTATACTATATCTATAATATGGTATTATCATATTGGTAGTATTTTTATGTCCTAAATATAATTTTGTTCCCACTTTTTCATTGCATCAAAGAGGGAGAAAATTCCTATTTTGAGAGTGCTTGAAGAGAGAGAAGGAAGATGAGTTGTATATTATTTTATGATGGGTGTTGACATCAATGAAAAAGGCAGATATTGTTGGAGAGTTTTAAATGATGTCATGGTGATGTCATGAAATTTTCCAAGTGATTGGATTAAGTTTCTTGATAGTCTAAGTGACAATGACAAAGTGTGTAGTATGTTTGTCTTAGTATGTTTGATGTTGGCTTGGTTGATCTTCTATTTTGGCATGTTTAAGAATTATTAGGGATGATTATGGTGATTTTAGGTTATGAAAGATGTCATATTAGAGTTAAATTATGCATTGATTTATTTTGTAAATGAATGGAATTCATCTATTTCTTTATTGTTTTCATCTAGACATTTTGGGTCTAGTGGTAGAAAATCTGAGTAGGCAGTTTGATGACATTATAATTGACACATGTCAATGAGTTAGGGGGATTTAGTCACATGGTTGTGGTTAAATTAGTCCTAAATTGATATGGTCAAATTATAAATTCATGCTATGAAGTTCAACCAAAGATATGTGTGTGCAAAGTTGGGCTCCCAAGCACTTTGACAGTGTTTTCTATGTTCAAATAGAGCTAAGTGAGCAGATTAATGGTGTTATATCTTGCACATGTGAAGGTTTTAAGATATATGTAATACATTTTTCTATTCCCCTTTAAAATTATAACATATTTTCAAATTTTCATAACATTAATTTGAGTGAATCAAAATATATGAAGGTGCAAATTTGAACTTACAAAAATATTGCAATGGTTCCCATAGTCATTTTTGCATGGTGTTAAAGATTAGGAACAGATAGAGATCCAAAGTTTCATGGGAGTTCATAAATATATATCTATGGTGCATATTAATTTAAATGGGTCAAAGTGTTTGATGCTTAAATTGGGTAAAGACTAAGATACTTATAAATAAATCAATGGAGCAAGTTTGTTCCAAGGTGTCAGGAAGCAACAAGATGAGGACAAGTGTTTGATGTTTAATGTTGAGCATAGGTAAAGTCAAAGATTATTAAGAATATAAATTGTGAGTGGGTGTTAATAATAATAAATATAATAATTGCATATTAAATTCAAGAGTCAAAGTGATATAAGTTTAACAAGGTAAAGGTCAATCTCCATATAATAAGATCGACGGTGCATATGTGGTCAGGATTGTATGATTATATGAGATGAGGTCAACTATTAAAAGTTTAAATTTTGGGTAGTGGTGTACTAAATTTAAAATAATATATATGGTGTGTATTTAATATAATATTTTAGGGCATGAAATCCATTTTAAGTGTATGAAGTTTAACTGTGACCGTTTGAATTCAAATATTTGAATTTAACAAAGGAAATACCAGTGTTTGGTTTAAGGGCCATATCTTTTGATCTAGGTAGAATTTAATCATGGTGTTAAAATAAAAATTTTATAGGAATAAAATGCGAATCTATAAATATATATTTTAGGATAAAAAATCTTTTAAAATAAAATATATTGAGGTTTAAAGTTAACTATGTGTTTGTGCATTTTTTGCAAGTAACCCAAAAAGGGTATTTGAGCCATGCTTGTTGGTATCTCAATGTTTAAAGGTGAAATAGATATTGGAGTATGTTTTATAATCCATGAGGACCATAATTATTCATTATAAACATTTTAATAGTCATATGTAGTATAAACAAAGGGCTAGAAGTTGACTATGTTCTCATTCATAATGATTGTGTGTATAGAGAGGTGTTTGAGCTAATTAGGGGCTAGAAAAAGATTGATATGATGGATGTTGGAACTTAAATGGGACCTATATATCATGTGTCATGGGTCCATGAGTTGTAAAGTGTTCTTATTTTTCTTGATGAAAGGATAAATATGTGAATAGATCTCCATGAGACCTATAAGAGCTACAATGGCCGAACTAAATGGTGTAATTGCTTAAGGGTGACTGATAGATTCTATGATCAACCTATGAAGTTTATTTAACTCATATATTGATTTAAGAGATTACTTAAGGTTAATTCATGCCTAATGGATGACCAAGATGTTGATAATCATGAAGTCTCTATAAATAGTGAAACCAAATGAGATGGTTTCTAGACTTGTGTAAGGCTTATTGGCATAAAGTGAGCATTGAAGCAAAGAAGAGACGATAAGTAGTGTGACTATTGGATGATTTGATGATAAAAATAGTTTTTTGACTATGTTTATGACCTTTAGGTCATATTTATGATGTCATAATATTTATCTTGTAGTTTGAGGATATGCGAAGAGGTCTGAGTGTGCATATGAGGACAATCTGAGTGAAGGAGAGAGATTATGGCATGCCTATGTGAGAGGCTTATATAAGATAAAGAGGGATTTAGTGTAGGGGTTATAAAATTAGAGATACATAATCAAGTATTTAATATGTAAGTTATAAGGTGGAGTTTTTTATTTCATAGGAGGGTATAAAGGACTTGATCCTCCTTAGGGTAGTTTCTCCTTGTGAAATAGGTGTTTCACTAAAGGTCTTAGGTCAGAAAGACTTTACCAAAATTTCTAGTTAAAATGGTTTGATAAGTCTCTGATTTTTAATATCTTATAAGACAATTAGTCCATGTTTTGTAGGCTTGAGAGTGAGTTTTATTCCCCATTAGGGTTTCCCATAGGAACTATGTGTTGTGTGATTAATCTTGTGTATGCATTGAATGAATGAATTGTCTTTTTAATGTTGCTTGATCATGTTGACATATGTTGACTATTTAATAGTTTGAAAGGATTTTAATTGAAATTAAAATACTTAGGCTCATTGATTCACCCCCTCTCAATCATTATACCTCTAACATATGTTTTTTAACATCAACTTGGCCATTGCACTATGAATGATAGGGTGTGAAAAAATTTATGGGATATTTTGAATTTAGAGCATACCTACATCACATCCTTGTTCTTGAAATTTCTACTATTATCATAAATGATAATTTAAGGAATTATAAAATTACAAATAGTTTATTTAAGGATAATTTTGGAAATAGTAGTTCCCATGACATTGACAATAGGCATGGATTCTATCCATTTGGTAAAATATTTAGTAGCTATAATAATAAAAACATTCCCATCTTATGAATTTGGTAGTTTGTTAATGAGATATAATCCTGACATGGAATTTTGCCAAGGATATTCCATATTTTCGATCTTGATTTCTAGTGAAAATATTAGATCATCATGGAGTTGGAAAGGAATACAATTTTTAGCAAAATTTACAGCATCCTTTTATAGAGTAGGCCAAAAGTATCCCATACATAAGCATTTGTGAAGTGTATCATGTTCACTATAGTTAGCACCACAAATTCCCCTATGTGCTTATTCAAGGAGATGAGGGACCTCTTATTTCATTACATATTATAGAAAAATACCTTATACATTATGATATTAAAGGGTTTTCTATTGAAGGACATATTTAAAATCTTGCTTGAAAATCGTGGTTTTTTCATGAGAATTCATGTTTGGAGGATAAGTTTGATGTTTGAAAATTGGGAAAATGTCTTTATACCAATGAATCTATTAAATGTTAATAATCTCAATATGATAAATAATTAACTCTTATAGTTAGATATAATATGGGGTTTTCACATATGAATAAGAAATTGGAAATCACTAAGAATTTGATGCAGATGAAATAAGGATGTCAAAGAAGCAAAAGAGTCAACAATAGATTTTTGATCTCTTAGAAAGAGCTCAATGGTAAAAGAGGCAAATTCTTTGGTGAGGGTAGTGTTCATTTGATGATAAGTGATAAGATTTTTACTTTTACATTGGTGATCACCATTAACCTAATGGTAGATGATTTAGGAGTCACCTAAAGTGTGTAGATATAGAATGTATAAGTCAAGTGCCACTCTCATGCCTAAGATTAATGCTTCATAGTTTACCATGTTATTAGTGACATCAAAGGTGAGTCATAATTCCAAAGGGATTATTTTACAATAAGGAATATTATAATACAACCTTACCCATATCATTGGAGACATGTGGCGCCATCAAAATGTAGGTTCTAGGTGTCTTTGTGCAAATTGATGTTAATTTTAGGAAGTTTTTTTTATAACTACTTTGGATTTAGTAGTATCAGGAATGAAATAGGTATCTTATTGATTAATTGATTATAAATTAGTATTGATATTATGAAATTAATATTTAAGAGAGATATCCTAATTGAGACCTTCAATATGGAGAATGTTATCATGAAGGAGACTATCTTGAAGATGATTGGTAGCGGGTATGGGTACTGCTACAAATTATTTAGTAATGACTTAACCTTAAATAAAATTTTGCATGAGGATATAAAGGTTAAATTCCATTAATATAACCGTCCACTTTCCAATTTTATCTCCAAGTACAAATTCTTTGGATAAAAAGTGACTAAGTGGGTCAAAATGAACTATGACATAGGTTGTTTAATAGAGCATGTATTGATAACTCATTTTTGTTACAAAATAGATAGCAAGGTAATTATAGTATGCATTATTATAACATTTTTATTAATTAATGAAGCATTAATCAATATACTAAATAACATATTATTTTATAGTATCATCTTGTTGGGCAAACATTAGCCCAACTAATAGGGGTGTATAATAAGTGTACAAAATCAAAGGATGATCATTAGAAGGTCAACGAAGGGTAGGTAAATGGAGTAATGATTATTTCATGTTGTCAAATTCCTTATGATAGGTATCAACCCATTATAATTCATTACCTTTATTAAGAATGGAATTAATAAAATATATTTGATAATCCATTTTAGGGACAAATCATTGGATTGCCCTAAGATTTCTAAGGTAAGTATGAATGTTTTAAATGGAGAGAGGAATACACATGATGAATATAACATTTATTTTAGTATGATTAACATAAATACCATGAATATAGACTAATAAATCTATTAATTTACTAGATGTAATACCAAAAACATATTGTAGGGGTTGAGTCCAGCTTTATACTTAATGAGTCGGTTAAAGACTATGGCTAGATAAAAAAATATGGGTTTTACAACTTTAAATTTGGTGATGAGATAATACACATAGGTTTCCACAATATTATGGATAAGGTCATGAGAAATGTGGGTCATATCCCACTAATTGGTTGCTCTAGCATTTTTAAGGCCGAAGGGCATCTTAACATAGTAATAGGTGCCCAATTCCATAGTGAATGTTGTCTTATGTTGGTATTTGAGGTCAATATGAATTTTATTATAGCCCAAAAAAATATCCATGAGGGATAAAATTTCATATCCATTAGTTTAATTAATGATGTAATCTATCAAAGGAAATGTAAAATTATCCTTGGGATAAACAAGGTTGTGATTGAAAAATTTGATGCAGATGCAAAAAATATGGTAATGTTTTTTTGCATAGAAAAAATGTTTGGAACCCATTTAGAATATTCCATAGGTTTTATAAATTTTTCATCTAATAATTTGGTAATTTATTTATGTCATAGGGTGGAAACTTCAAGGGGGAATTTCCATTATTTTTTATAAATGGGTTTTGTGTCAGGGTATGTGATTATGTTGTGCATCATGATATTAGGATTTATGCTAGGCATGTCCTCATATGACCAAAAACAATTATCATGATATTTATAAAAAATAGATTAAAATTATCATGTTTAATTAGCATTGGTTATCAAGAAACAATTATAGGTTGAGGACATGAGGGCGTGCCATTCTCTATTCTCATGGTTTCTTTGATAAGCATAGAATTTTCATCTTGAAAATGATATGATGTATTGGGAAGAGAGGAAATGGGATTATTTTTAGGATAAATTATATCAATTAAGTTTATAAAATAAGGAACCTTTCACATAAAATTCCCAATTTTATGATATTACCAAGGAGGTTGAGGTTCTTGAGCTTGGATCAATTCAAAGATGTCTTCATCATTAGGTAATGTAGGTAGAGGTCTATAATATTCCACATATACTTAAATATCAATAATTTTTTTTACCATGGATATCATATTTATAATGTATCTAGTATACATTTTTTGCCTTGACATCATGCATGATCTTACGAGTAGGTAGAACTGTGGAGGAAGGTTGATTGGATTCAATTAGATTGATAATAGGTATATCTTTAGAATTGCTGATGGGGAGAGGATATGGTGTAGTAAATAATATGAGAGGAGTTATATAAGGTTCTAAAATATATGAAGTTGTGAGAGGTAATATTTTTTCAACCATCCAAGGAGTATTGAGAAAGGGAAAATTAACTAGAGGTACATGACCTTTAGGTTCTAACTCAATATCCATGGAAATAGTATGAAATTCATAGTTAAAATCATGTATTTTAGTTAAGGTTTTTTGATAATTTTGAGCATATAAGTATCTTTATTGATCTTTGGATATAATTTATAAATCATCATAGGTGGGAAAAAGAATACATGCTTATGTCTCTAAAGGAATTTTGAGGGTGAGATGCCAAGATCGTTAAATTTATGTAGTGACATGGTTAAAGGGTTTTGAAATATTTTTGCCTCTCCATGATCATTACACATGAAATCATTTTCAATATAATATGTTTCATGTGTATTACATGGATGAGGGAAATCAATGATATCTTTGATAATATAGATGGTACGATCTTGAGGTAACAAAGAAGGAGGTAGCTTAGTAGTATTAAATGTGTTTTATGAATAATTTAGATCATCATCATCATAATCAATAAGAGTGACCTATAAGTGTGGATTAATATTGAAAATTTTAGGTAAAGGGGCAATATTAATTTTTGGAATGGTGGGAATCTGATCTAAGATTAGGATTGGAAAGCTAAATACTCCATGGGTTAGGATAAACCTCATGTTTATACCATTTGTTGTTATGATTAAACTTAATACATTTTATTTCTTAAGATGAAATATCCCTCATGTGATGATTCCATGGGAATCATAGGAATTTATTATAAGATAATGGTAATTCAATGACCATAAGCTTGGTATGTATAGTTTTGGGTCTAATCATAAGAAGGAACCAAATATATCCAAGTAGATTTTGATTAGACTTATAAAATCCATGACATGTTAAACATGTTTTCTTGATATGATATTTATTATACTCAAGTTTTTGAATGAGCTAAAGAGATGTCACATTAATTCTTGACCCTTTGTATACTAATACTTTGTGAATAAGGGTGGTATTAATGGTTGTTTTGATAAAGAGAGGTAGATCATCGAATCAAAAGATAATTTCATCATTAATCATGTCTTATTAAATTAACTCAATGGAAGGTTTTAAATAAGGATAAATAGTTTGAATGGTATGAAATTTTGTTGGTTGAGGCTTATGAGAAGGTTGTTCTAATTCTAAGGAAGACAATTCTTCAATTTCTTAGAGTTGTTACATTATGAATTTACAATGATAGGGATAAGTGTAAACTAACTCCATGAGAGTAATTTTTCAAGGCATAGAGTTGAGTTCCTATGATAAGCTCCAATGATTTTCAAAAGAGCAAGAACTAACGTGAGGCTTGAAAGGTAAAATATGTTTATTAGCAAGAGAAGTAGTTGGATGTTTGGATTGAGCAAGTGGTTCCTCATTGGTTTCTAAATGTGAGTTAGTGGTAGTAGTATCTTTAAGAATTTTTTCTTCTAAATATGGTTTCTTTTATTTGGTGACAAGATCCTTGTGGGTTGGTTTGCATTGATAATTAACCTTAACTACATTCATGTATTTATAATTAGTATGGTATTGATTATAATTAACATTAATCATACAAATATCCTTGTTTTATTATTTAGTGTTAGATGTAGATAAAGTTTTTGGATTGTTAGAGGAATAATAATTGGGATCTTGTTTATTTTTAGAACCTTTAACATAATCATGATGATGTATGTTAATCCTAGAATCATGATTGAATGAATATCTTAGCATAAAAGAAATGGAAAATTTTTAAGCCCCCAACATGTTTCATGGGAATGAACTATATTGGCATGAAACCAACAAAATTTATTAGGATCATACCATTTATGGAAATTATCAGGATACATGCATGGTTTAGAAGGTTCTCATGGTTTGTGTTGGCAATTTCATTTGTTACATGGTTAATTATATATGGGAGGGTTGGCGATTTTCCACTTTGGCTACTCATGGTTTGGGTTGAGGATGATTTCTAGTTATTGCATTAGTTGAATGTTTTAAAGACCCCTTTATGGTTTTATTGGTAGGTTCAAACTATTTTATTAAGAAATTTTGATTCTTAGCTTGATCAAGAACATCATCTAATATTTGGGGAGCAAAATTTTGAACCTTTCATTGGAGTGAAGGTGTTAAAGTCATAATGAAAAGTTTAAACAAGTTGTCATCAGTCATATTGTGATTGGCCTTGTGAGCCAAATATTTCTATCATTTTATATAATTAGGAGCTAATTCGGTAGGGATTACTTAGCATTGATGAAATTACTAAAACAATTTTTAGGAAGATCATTATGCTAGAATTCTTTAACTAAAAGATTGACTAAATCCTCAAGTTGACATATAGAATTTTAGGGAAGTTAGTTATACCATTATAATACATCACTAATGAAGGTTTTAACTATAATTTTAGGCATGATGAATGTATTAGTTTGGATCCACTCTTTATAAATATTATCGAATGCTTTGAGAAATGATGTTGGGTCTTTATCCCATCATATTTAATAGTTGGAGATATGTTACCAATATCATTATATACAATGAAATGGTATAAATTATCATTTTGAATGTGTTGAAACATCTTATTATGCATGATAGGTTGAGGAATAACATTTCTTATGACATTTTTAATAGGTAGAAGGATAAAATTTTGATTATTTTTGGGAAGAAGAATGTGATGTTGATTAGCCATGTTTATCAAATAATGTTTTACATGAATCATTTGAGAGGTGTTAAATATTTTCATGATGTTCATTTGTTTCACTATATATGCAATAATTTTATTTATATCAATTAGTGGGTTCATGTTGGTAGGAGGATTCCCCAAAATGGTATTAGGGGGAGGGCTACTAGGAGGTAAGTTTCTTATGGGGTTATTTTTTAGGCATGTATCAATTTCCACCATAATATGGGAATATGTTTTAAAGTGGTAATTATATTGATAAGTATGAAAAGTATCTAATCCACCAATCTAATCTATTGTAATTATTTGAACCATGTTACAATAGAAAGATGAGGGAGGAGAAAAGGTGATCCAAGAGTGAGGATCCTCTTGGGTAGTGAAGGTAGGAAGAAAATAACATCCCATATAGAATATAAATGGATTTATGTTGTCCAAAAATATTTTTATAGTGTATTTCATGATTCTTGAAGATGGATTTTAAAATCAAGAAGTAAGGAGGAAAAATAGGGACAAATTTAGCCACACAGATAAAAATATTAGCCAATAGGTATAGATTCAAATGGGTCGATAGAGTCTGTGAAAAAGGTCCATAAGACAAGAATAAAAATAAACATTTGAACTTTTCAAATGTGTTCTATAAAGGATAAAACTAAAATAGGCTAGAAGGATTCATATTTGTATGGGTCGACTATGTACTTCAAATGAAGAAATGAAACATAATGAAAAAGAGGACACATGTGGACATATTGACTATGCACTATAAGATAGGAAATATAATAGGATTATAATATTTGAAAAAATTTAGGTTGAATATGTATTCTAAAGGGAAAAACTAAATAGGATGACAAAGATACATAGTTAGATGAACAAATTGTCTACTACAGGGAAACAAGATGAATAGTCTGTAAGATATTGTATTGAAAGGGATGATAATGTTCTGAAAATAGAGAATTTTTTTTCAAGATAATATTTAAGAAAATAAAATTAATCACATAGTCAATTAGATAAATGTAATATATCTAATTAGAACATATAGTACAAAACTTGCACTAATACTAGCTAATGCAAGTTTTGCAATAAAAAATACAATGATCAAAGAGCAAAAAATAACTTAAATGTAGATACTAACTAATTGGTCATTTTTTAATGTTCTTAATTTATAATAAATGTTGAAATTAATGGGATGGGGTGTTGGTGCTAAGAAGGAACTAGAAATCAATCTATGGATAGTTTTAGGTAGTTTAGTTAAGGGATCTATATTGGTGATGGTAATAGCTTAGTATTGGGACCTACCCCTTACTTCATAATATGAAAATGATAAGGGTGTTAGGTGTTTTTCCAATATATAACATTAACCATGTATGTATACTTGTCCAAAAAACTAAGTTAGCTTCCTTATTGGTGATGAAATTCAAGTAGGTAGACCTTAGAAAGAAAAATGTTTAATGTTTTTTTAGTGTTAAGTGATTTAGAAGTGTGTGAAAAAGAAAAAAATAGTGTGACTAAATTGATAAATTTAAAAACAACCTAATTAATCTATGTTTGTTACTCTAAGCATACAAATAATTGAAATGAAAATTAAACTAATTAATAACAAGATAGGTTAATTCTTTTGATTATGAAGAGTACACATTTAGTTTAGGTGACACAATATGTAAACAATATAAAATAGAGTTGATAGGGTTTATACTATTCCATGGAAGCAAGATCTACAATAACATAGTCAAATAAGTCAAATATATCTTCTAGAGAGAAGATAAGTTATATATTCATGTCGAGTTAGTCAACCCAGTTTACTTTAAGGTTGTAATTTTATAGACTACAAACATGTGAAAAATAGTATTGTAAATGAAAAAATGAAATGATAAAGATGGTAAAAATGAACCTTGGTGGTTTTAAAGATGCCTAGTTTATAGATTTTATTTTTTGGTAATCAAGTGATGATTTTGATAGTTTATGAATAGATTTGACCAGGTCAATAGAGTCTACAAACCTTGTTTGATGAAAAAAAATATGCAAACAAAGTTGACCAATTTGACTATGTCTACAAAATTATAATTGGAAAAAAAGAATTGTGAATAGTGTTAACTAGCTCGACTATGTATGCAATCTTGTAATTGAATAAGAAGACTATGTTGAACTAATCAATCCAATCACCTATATTTGGAGAATACCTACATAGACATAATAGAGTCACTTTGGAGTGAATGTGTGTTAAAATTGTGTTTATACTATTAGAACTATACTGATATTTTTGATATAGTAATGCAAAAATAAAAATATATAATATGATGATAAAATGAATGTGTGAAATAAAACCTAAAATGGTTTGATTCATGTTAGGTTCACTATAATGTATACAAAGTAAAATTCAATTGACTTATTAATTAATACTATCTTGAAGAAGATAAATCTTACTTACACTTCTATTTGTTGATGTATTAGATATTCAAGGTCATGACCAAGATGGATCCACTAGACCTAACCAAGGGATATCTTACCGCAATAACATCACTAAAGAGGGTTATAAATCCTCTAGTCAAGAAAAATTATGCAATAACCCTAGCTAGGTCTTATGTTTTCATATTCACTAAGTAAATGAAATTAAATTAAAATATAATCTAGTGCTCACCAAAGCTTGTGGCACAAAGTGGGGATAATAAAAATATAAGTAAACATGCATAAAATAATTCTAATTAATCTATGTATAGATATAACCCTAATGCATGGAGAGATAAATATATTCAAAATACATTACTTAAGATACTTCTATCTACTAAATTAGAGGAGTAAATTTATAGATACATTGAAGTTGAACTCATCAAGACTCAATCTCTCCCTTGGATAAAGGCATTTTGAAAGAGGTTGTTTTGGTTTGTAAGGATCAATAATATATACATAATAATCAAATACTTTTCCATAAGAAAATATTATTCCCCAAGTATAAAACCCAAGTAATAACTCCTCAATTATAATGGTTGAAGAACATATTTTAAAGAAGTGTAAATGAATAATTAACTTTGTTGTCTCTCTAAGAAATGGAAAAATAAATGTTTATATATAGCTGAATCTAACCCTAAACCTTTCCAATAGTTTAGACAATAGGATCATCCTAATTTTACTATGTATCATTTTTTAATAAAAATAAGTTAAGTCCTAGTCTAAGTTGGCCAAAGCCAACCTAGACCCATAATGTGAAAATATCAATTAGAAGATAGAGTTAACCCAAGATGACATTGTTTAGTAAATGGAAAAAAGGATTTTAGGATTTTAGGATTAGGAGTGTGTAAGGGATGTGTCAAGGCTTATGGAATTGTATAGGAGAAGGCTATGTAGATAGTAATTGGTAGTTTAGGGGATATTTTTTTTCCAAAGCACCAATGGACTATCTATCCCTTTCCTAGTGCACCCTTTAAGGAGTGCACTCAGAGAGATTTATAATTGATGGGTTCTTACAAGAGATAAGGCATTATTAATTGATAAATTTTGAAAATATTGTGTATACACTTATCATACCCATACATCCTATCAATCTAGTTAATTAGACCATCAATATGAATAATCTCCCATACAATGAAATTTTTCCTTAACTCATCAACTGACCTAAGATCAATCCTCCTCAAGTCTATTCCCATCTCTAATAATTTATGGATCTTTCTATATAAATTAGAAACTAGATTGGAACAAAGGTGATGCAACAAAAATATTATTTTAAAATATCATTCCCACACATAAAATCCCAACTCCTTACCACATATCTTAATAATCAAAATTTCCCTAACATGTATTAACATATATAACATCCAAACAATGATAACCACCCTTTAGCCTAACACACATCATAATAATAATGTCCTTAGAAACATCCACTCTCTAACCCCTTTAAGCCAAATGACAACTATCCAAATTAGGATACAGAAGCCTAATGATGATTAAAGATACTCTCTATTAATGATAACATCAATTCCATTTGGTAAAACATATCCTATGTACCAAACCTGGTTATCAATCTACTATTGGCTAAATGATTTACTAGCTAATTCCTTCCCTATACACATGCTATAAAAATACTTCCTAAAAAGAAACACAAATAAAGAGAATTTATTCCATAATATGAGAGATAATCCAACTTGCCTTACTAATATTATTGAGATAATTAATGATATTGATGGAATCACCCTCAATCAATAGTCTATTAATTCATATATCCCTATCCAATTTCACCCCCATAAAATAGCCAATGCTTCTACTAATGATTTATTTAAAAACCCATACTACCGTCATAAACTATTAGCACTTTCCATTTATCATTTATCATAGCTCCTCCACCACTTGACATCCCTAGAATACCTTTTGAATCCTCATCAAAATTTAGTTTGACCCACTCAGGCAAAGGGGGCATCAATTTCACATTTTTCCTAATGTCCATTCTAGGATCCACACTAGCTCTACTCTTGAAGGATAAATGCCAATTATTTTCTATAATCTCTTTTGAATATGTGAAAGTTTTCTTCATCCCTCATTTGATGCATTTCATATTTTCAATGAGAAAACCAAGTATTTTACTATCCACTCTTTTTATTGAGTTCTTAATATCCCTAAATATTCTAACATTTCATTCTTTCCAAACCCCACAAATAAGAAGAGGAAAGGCCAAACACCATAGTTTTTTAATCTCTTGATTAAAAAAGGGATCCATCCAAGCAAGCCAATAAACCAACAAAGAGGAGGGATGAGTCCAATAAATCTAAATTTTTTCAAGAAAAAACCCCCACACATTTTAAATAAAAAGGCACTCTATCATAATATGAAGGACAAATTCATTATCATATTCACATAGAGGAAATCTATTAACTATAACCAAACCTCCCTTGCCTAAATTATTTGAAGTGAGGATCCTATTTTAGATGCATAAACAAAAAATATATTAATTTAGGGTATAATATATTTATCCCATAATATTTCCCAATGGATCCTATCATTAACAAGAATAATAAATTTGTTGTAACCTATTTTCACAGTATATCTACCATCATTCAAATCAATTCATAATAATTCATCTTCCTTTAACAAGTTTGTAATGTGAATTCCTCTTAGAAGGATATTCAAATCTGAAATAATACTCTCACTTCTTATCTTGCACTCTAATTTTGTAAATTCTTCTAATATATTATACCATATTACATGTGAATGTAATCAACTACCATAATTCCAGTCACATTAAATTTAAAAACCAACTTGATGCCATGGCTGCAAATCAATAAATGGATAATATAGAAACCAAGAATCCTCATAAAATACTATATTAAAACCATTAAAAATTCTCTATTTATAACCTTTAATAATAACATATCTATTATTAACAAAAAAATCCATACTCTAAAACCTCTAATGAAAAAATCTTCAGTGAGGAAGATAACTTCATTTCTAGTCTCCATATATTTATATTACAAGATGGTAACCCAAAGATTGGAATCTTTAATGAATCTCCAAAAAAACTTTTCAATCATTGATTTATTCATAAATTTAAAAATTCTAAGACCTATGCCCCTACTCTATTTGGGAAGATAAAGCTTCTCTAAGGCAACCAAAGGAAATATCTATTTCTCCTCAACACCCACCCATAAGAATAATTTTTGAATCCTTTTTATCTTCTCTTGAATCACTCTCAAAATTTTATAAATAGACATCAACAATATAGTAAACTCTATAAAACACTCTTCAATAATATTAACTTACCTAATTGAGAAATAACAACTCCCTTCTAAATTTATTACTTATTCTAGAATCTATTAAGAAGATGATTCCATTTGTGAATGTATATATGACCAACAAATGGAGGTAATGCCTATATATTTAGATGACAAATTATCAATTTGACACTCCAAAATTTGAGCTATCTTATGTTTTCTAATAATAGGAGTGTTCACAAAAAATAATGAACTTTTATCAAAATTAATAATTTGATTAGACACTTATTCATAAGTATTAATAATACCTTTTAGCTCCTTAGCTTATTTGACTGAATCAACATCAATAATAATTGTATCATCCATAAATTATTGATGGAGGGAATAAAAACAACATTTATAGACCTAAAACCTTTCAAGTTCGCATAACTCATGACAACCAACATATTTATACTAAGATAATCTACCATAATAATCAGCAAGAAAATAGATAATGGATCCCCTTGCCTTATCCCTCTTTTACTCTTGAAGAAACCAACATGTATTCCATTAATAAAAATGAAGAACATAACTCAGGAGATATGATTTTGCACCAAAAGTCTAAAGTGAGGATGAAAACCAAATTTATTTAGGACCATATCCAAGAATCCCTAATCAACTTAGTCATAATCCTTACTCATATCAAGTTTAAATATCATGCTTTCTTGCTTGCTTCTCTTTATTGAATTAATAGTTTCATGCACCATAACGAGCCCATGATGAATCTACCTTCCTAAAAAAAACCTCATTGATTTATAGTTTATGATATTTTCCATCAAAATATAATTTATCAAAGCCAATTTTTTCATAAAAATATTATAAATTAAATTAAACATGATAATAGGTAAAACATATTTAAAAGTTATTACACCACTCTTATTGGGAATCAAAGAAATAAATGTATTATTAAATTATTGAAGCATCTTCCTTGATGTGAAAAAATCATCAATAGCCTCCACCAAATCACACTTAATTATATTCCATAAATTTTTAAATAAATCCATGGGAAAACCATCTATCCCTAAATCCTTATCCTTATTTATAATAAAAACTATTATCTTGACCTCTTCTATACAAATCAATTTCAGTAGATTTACATTGTCTTGGGGAGAAATAAGACAAGATATGTTAGAAATAAAATATTGAACCAAGGCTCTATTAAGATAAGAATTATAAGCAAATAAATTCTTGGAATAAATAACTACTCCTTCCTTGATAAGAAAAGGGTCATAACATATAACATCATCAGCCCTAGAAACTTTAGAGATCCTATTATGTCTCCTATTCTTAAGTTTTGACAAATAGATGAACTTAGTGTTTTGATCTCCTTCCTTGAGATAGATATCCCTATAATTATATCTCCAAAAGTATTCCTCATGTCCCACTATAGTATTAAATTCACTCAAGATATTTTTCTCTTTGATAATATTTTCCATTATCAACCCATTCACATTTAGCAGGTCTTCCAGCCGTTAAAGATCTAAAATAATTTTTTGCCTTCGAAGAAAAATATTTCCATAGACCTCAGTATTATACTTCCTAATACATTTTTTGATGTTATTAAGATTTTTAGCCAATATGAACATGAAACTTCCAAAAATATCAATATTCCACCATTATTTAACTCTATCAATAAGATCCATATGAGAAAACTACATATGCTCAAAAATAAATGGGGTTATCTCTTTCCTAATTCTATCATCCATATTAAAGATAAGAGGACCATGGTCCAATCCTAATATGGGAAAGGAAGACACAAAAAAATCTTTATTTAAAAACCACTCAGTAGAGATGAAAACATGATCCAATATGACATGAATAAGTTTATCTCCCAAGGACCTATTAGACTAAGTAAAGAGAGAACCCCTCAACTCCATATCCAACAAACCATTATTAGATATGAAATATACTAAGTCATTAATAATATTAATGAACCACTGATAACCTCATTTATTATCATAATGGTTGAGAGGAGTATTAAAATTTTCAACCAACATCCAAAAAATAATCCCATAATTTTGCCTAATAAGGGTATGTTTGTTCTATAATCTTTTATGAGTTGTTAATGAATTGGGATCATACACATTAGAGAGTATATAGATAAAATTTTGAATTATATATGAGAATATAATATCTAAATCATGATAAGTCTTAAAAAAACATCTACTTTAAGTATCTTATCATCCCAAAATGTAGCTAACCCTCCAAAATACCTTAAAGAACTAACACTAGCACACTAGCAACTTGAGCTTCATTCCAAACTTTATTTTTCATTTATTCAACCAAAATATCATCCATTTTAATCACTATAACAACCATCATACTTGGAAAAATATTTTTTATTGAATCCCTAAAGATTATATACTTATTATTTTGATTCATCCCTCTAATATTCCAACTAATGATTTTTATTTACAACATATAGAGGGAAATTTGGAGATTCAAAATTGGATCATGGATTGAGTACCATATAATATTTATTTCTCAATTTTCATTATCCTAATTCCTAATGGAGATAGTTACCCCGTTTTATTTATTGAGCCTACATCATCTTGTCTCTGAGACCTCTTATGTTTAGATGGAGTAACCTCACCCTCCTTATTTTTAACCAAATGTGGTGAAGAAACAACAATTGAAATTATAATATGATAATCCAATGCATCATTCTATTGAATAATGTCTTAATTTTACTTACCTATAACCAAAGAAAATAAATTATTACATGATTTTAGAGTAGATTCTTGTATAAAACATGGAATTACCTCCAAACTATCCTCTTCTTCATCATATTATAAATATTGAAACTTATTTTGACTCAATGGAGATATATTTGACTCTAAATCTATTGCCTATATATCTTGTAATACTCTTACCTCAACCTTATCTATAAAAACATCCATCATGAAGGATTGATCATGATATCCTTCCATCACCCCCTTCAACAAAGGACTCATATTTACTTCCCCTAATTATTTTACAAATGAATCACTTCATTAAACTTCAAAAAAAAAACAATAGTTATATCTATAATCTCATATTTAATGATAAGGGTCTATGAATTCCTTATAAAATATTCTTAGTTTCTCTTCCAAAATCTAAAGGTCAACTACCCATCCATTTTTATAAAATCTTGATGACCGGATCTTATCTCTATTGATCCTTTACTACCAAATCCATGACCATTTACTTCATGCTTCTATATTTTAAATTGGAGGTACAAGGATCCTCTTTAATATTTTTTCAAGCATGCTTGCTTATCTTTCCTTACCACATAACTATTCCTCTTTTTTATAAATGAATGAAATAATATAGACATATGACCTAACTAATTACATCCATCACATGTAAGAATTGAATTTTCAAAATCAAATTTATGTTACCTTTCTCTCCTACTAGAATTTAATATCACAAAAGAGGGAAGTTCTTGATTCATAAAAAAATTCACACAAAATATAGCATGCACAAAACAGGTTCTAGCTTCAGTTGAAACATCAAAATATATTAGATAACCAAATTTTTTAGCAACACTAATAAGGATACACTCATCCAATAATTCCAAATTCAGCCCTATTAATCTCACCCAAATTGGCATTAGATTAATATCCTCTTTTTTTGGATCAAAACCAATATTTCACTGCTTCAAGAACAATATTTATCTCCCCATGAACCAAGGCCCTCGAATGAAAATTATAGCACAATCCTCTTCATTATTGAAATAAATAATAAAAAAACCATTATTAATCATTTAAATTTCCATATGCCCCTTAGGATCCACCTCCTTGCATCCCATTGTTTGACTAAATATATATTAGCTCTAGCACCAAGAAACTTATTGACCAAAACATTTACCATTATGGAAGAACCCCTTTCCATAAGAGAATACAAAAACTCAATATGAAATCCCCTTGAATATTTTATTACCAAAATTTCTTGATTTGGTCAAATTTATTCAATTTCTCCAATTTTACCATTAATATTATCTACTTGATAAAATTTACCTTGAAATCCTCCATAAAAGCTTGACTTACCCTTTATTTCTATGCCCACTATCTTTTACTATATTAATGATGTCACATATAGGGATAACATATCTAAGTAGATATATCAATGAAGCTCATAGTATGTGATCACATCAAGTCTTAAGAGGCATGATGTAGATCATGGTAACATTTAGAGAGTAATAGTACAAGTTTAGAAAAAAATCAAGCACACACACAATAACACTTAATATAATTAAAAATAATGGTTCAAGGAGACCTCATACAATGGGCATGTTTAAATGATGCACAACTAAAATGAATGGCATAGTCAAATGTCCAATCAACATACCATGGAAAAAGGACCAATAAGGAAGAAACATGTTAAAATGTTCCACAATCAAGGTAATAACAAGAAATGCAATACACTCAAAGACGTGAAAAAATAGATGAAGAATAAACAACTAGCATAAGAATATCATGCTAGTCCTTGAATATATGTGTTAGAAAAAAAAATTATGTAACATAACATATAAAGTATACTATGAAAGATATGACCATGAATATAATAATGTGTAAGCATTAGTATATAATCTCAAATCATATATTGTATAAATAATCATAAAGGATATGTAACATGTATCAATTGTGATCAAATAAATAGATGCCCCCAATGTAATGTATGACATGGGTAGATAATAGGTCCAACACCTATAAGTGCATATATCATGTGTATGGGTATCCCTATATCACACTCAAAATATGTGTGAAATATATGTTTATATATAAAGAAATTATATATTATATATTAACTTAAATAAAACAATATTGATGTTAAGGAGATAATAAAACATGGGAATGCTAAATATTTTTATATTTACTTGATTGTATTAGTATTTTATTAAATATTTGATTTTTTTTGGAATTTTGTAATTTGAAATGATAAGAACATAAGTTATATACAAAGTAAAAATGCTACTATAATCCAAAGAGATCATAAATGGGATGCCTCTATGAAGGCCCTGTATCATATGTGTCATATGCATATGTTTCATAATATGTATCATCAGGATCAACCAATAATATGTATTATTAATATCATAATGATCAATGTAATCATTATCATATGAGACATGCAACTTCTTATATTGTTATTGAATGTGTCATATATAATTTTGAGTATCTATGTATGCAAAAGCCATTGTGCCATAGATTAGAGTTTCCTTATTAAAATTTTGTGTTACTTGAGGATATTCATAATTATTAAATTATTGAATCTTATTATGTACTAAATAAGGGTTATGTATCTTTTCTTGAACGCTAGGAAAATATATAACTTGTCTTTGATTTCTTGATATTTTTGTAGCATATATTACTCTAGCTTTACCCTTTGAATATTTTCTTTCCCCAATTATGCCTTTTAAATATGTTATTCTCTAATTTTAAAATTTTCAACCATTTTTTATCTAAATTATTCTTTGGTGCCCATACCTATTTTTTTAACTTGTGTTTTAGTAGAGGTACTCTTAATTTGAGTTGATTTATTAATTGTTGTAACTATTATAGGATCATCACTATCAATTATAATCTATATTTTGTGTTCCAAAGCCAAATAATAGTTTGTCTGATGCCCATGAAATATATGATATGAACAATAGTTATTTTAATCTTATAAGAGGATGTATATGTAGTAATTTAATTAATTTATATCAAAACATTTCTCTTAGGGTTTCATTTGTATTCTTAGTGGTATTTTGTTCACTTTTTTAATCAATAACTATAGAAGAATTTGATTTTATCTACATATTTTGACATCGAACCTTATTGGGTATAACATTTCTAGATGAAGATGTAAATACATGACTAAAACTATCATATTTTGCATTCGATAGGTATATAATTTGATTTTCTAATAATGTGATCTTGGAACTAAAATTCTTATACATCTCTTTGATGAAATTCATCATAGTGATGATTTGATCTTTTATAGATTCACAATAAAAAACCAACTAGGTAGTTAAAATTAAACATGCATACACACACCATATAGAGGGGATGTGGGAGGTAGAGGCATTTTAGGAATGATATATTGATTACCTTCATTTGAAACCATAAGATGGGCCACCTTACCCCTTTGAGTAGTGATAGCATGGAAATGGTTAGAGGGAAACCAACTATCAGCCTCTTTAGGGTTTGGAGGAGTAAGGGGATAATCTCTATCTATTTTAAATGTTCTAAAGATTAAGATTAGAACATGATAAGAAATACATACAAATTCTATGGAATGATGCAACATGATATGAAAAATCAAATTGAATAATTATTATAATCTAAAACTCTAGAAGGTTGAAAACCTCAAGCTTAGTGAGATTTTTTGCAACAAGAATGTAAAAATATTAGGATATTAACTAATTTTTTTGTAAATATGAGAAAGTTTTTTCAATAAAAATATATAATAAGAAAAACCTATAAAATTAGAGAAAAAATAAGTATTCCTTATGCATGATATATCAAGATGCACTAAAAATAGTAAATAAATTTTATGAAAACCCTTTGAATTTTGACAAAAAAGAGAGGTTTCATTAAAGGAAAAATTAAAAATTATGAGGAATTTGAAAATTGAGATTTTATGAATTAAAAATAGGCCAAATAATGTGAAATTTTTCACAAGCAAAAACCTATAATATTTCAAATAAATAACCAATAATTGTGATAAATTAGGAATGTAGTTAAAATATCTGAGAGAGATTTTTAATAAAATATTAACTTTTACAAATCCCATAAAATAATTATAAACCAGGTAAACCATTCACCTTGTATGTCAATATTTAATAGAAATAGAAAATTGTAAAAATTGACAAAACCATATATAATTTGGGTGAATAAAAGGAGATTTTTGAGTAGACCAATATGAGTAGAATAAACCATTAAGGAATATTAAAATGGATCTATTAATAATTAAAAATATGCTAATCAAGAAAGAATAAATTATTATATTTAGAAAAAGAGATGAAATTAGTTAACTAGCATATTGAACAATACTTGAGGAGCCAATTAAATAGGCATAGAATAACCACCTAATAATATAGGAGGTGGGTGAAACAATGATCATTGGATAGCTTAAAATATCTATGCCCATCAAACCAATTAACCTATTTACCCAAGTGGTTAAAACCACTATAACCAAATTCATATATAATAAACCTTAGTCATAAACCTAAGGTATTTACAATAAAATGCTAAATTAAATTTACAAGTGTATTAACATGAACCATTGGTAAAAATAAGAAGTAAAACCCTAGGGTAAATATTATATATGAAAATAAATCATAGATAGCTAAAACCCTAGAAGGATGAAAATCTTAGAGTAATCTAATATTTGTAGGGTAAGACATAGTGGCTGGGTTCACCAAATGTTTGACCCTAAATTAAAATATCTTTCTATGGCATTAAAAATATAGAAATAGTTCAAATATAATGGTGATAAAATAATTTAGACTAGACCAATTAATTCCAAATTCATATAAATGAATATTCTAAATTATAATATTGAGATATGATAAATATAGAAAGTACCATAATTTTAAAGATGTTAAATTGATTAGAACACCAAAGAGGATAAATATATATCTAGGTTTACTATGTGAAATCATATCTAGACTAGAAATAGGCAAAAATTATGCAAGATCAATATTTTGGATCAGTCATCAGATATAAACGCTACCATCATATATAAGCACTATCATCGATGTTAGTGTTTGATTATGATGTAAGTGTATAGTACGTTAATAATGACTAGATCTTGATGTAACCAACTTCACTATTCTATTTTTTTTCACCATTTTAATGATAGAATCAGATGTGGGATACGTGATATCATGATTTTATAATTTATCAAACCTTATCTCTTCACCTTTTTTCATCCTTAGAATGAGTTTACCAATAAATGAGTGAGTGGGATCATGGTGTCAAGCTGACCTCAATGACCCCTCTACCACTAAGCACTTCCTACATATATAATAATATAAGGAGGGTCTTAAAACTATGTAGTGATACCTTATGTGTGGGAGTGAGTGTGCACAAGGGTGTAATATACTAAATGAAGATGCACATAGTAATATAGATTATAATTTGATAAATATCACTTATTGTCTTATATTTGAATGCTTTAGACTCTTTTTTATGATTGATCAAATGATAGATGATAAACTAGGGATGAATAGTGAATAATAACTAAGTTGTACAATTTTTTAAATGGGTCTTAGTAGGTGATTAATTGGTATTTACTAGATGAGGAATGTAAAGGCTTGTACTTATATAATAGAATATTGAGGTGTTAAATAATACAAATAGGCATACTAATAGGTTTAAAAACATTTACAATTTGGATGAATTTTGGAAACTGGACACTAGATATAGACTTAGATACTACCATTAGTGGGAGTGTCCCTATATGACTGGTAGTGTCTAAAAGAATGTAAAATAGGTATGGATATGAAATTGACATTACAGTATTTTTATCAAGTTTTAAGCTTTTTTTTTAGTGTAGGACACGTAGGTTATTAGATTGATATGGATTATACTAAGAGATAAGAATTAAGACACACCAAAATGGTGAATGCAAGCATTTCAGTAGTAAGGAGGTCTACATCTAAAGGGTAGAACCTTGATTGATAATTGTCAAATGTAAAACACTAAGATTCTATAAATATTAAGTATTATTATCTACTGACACCAAATCTTGCACCCTAGATGAGGTTTTTCCATCCTAATCTAAGATTTTGGAAATATTGGAATACTTCTAGGCCCATGGGTTGCCTATAGTAGAGGTAGACCTCTAGGTTTAAGGGCTAGATTCCTATATTGTCCTTTAAATGATTATCACGTACACTAACTAGTTTATTATGTGAAAAGGGGTAGAAATATGCATGAAAATAAACTATTATAAGGGGGTGATACACCATAAGCATCTCCACTATGATATCAAACTCCCATACTAAGATAAATGATCTACAATACTAGCTTCAAAGTTTTACAATACGCTAACATTAGTATTTCAATACAGAGGTGATATGCATGAAAATACTCAAGGTAAGTAGAATAAAGGTCAATTACCAACACTAGGACTAATTTCACACTTTCATGGATCCAATCATATTATCTAAACTCCGTATGAATTTTTATAATGAGAACTTCTTACACTAAACATGAAAGGATAAAGAGAAGCAAGGATACACACTTATAACTATACCCCATCATACATCACTTCAAAAACTTTGATGATATGATTATGAACATAAAATGAGATTTCATGCATTATTAAAAGTTAAATTAAAACATCAAACTAATAGGGATTCACCATATTAGGTGTGAAATTATAAAACAAGAGCCAAAATGGTTAGTACTTGTAGAATATGTGAGAGAAGAGAGAGAAGTGGAGCTCAATGATCACAATGACACTTGTCAAGGCATGAGAATCACTTATGTTGAAGAGGAGTAGAGTTTAAAATATACCATGAAAGGTATATTTGGATAAGTCTCCCTCTAAGGCATGTAAACTCCTTAAAACTAGCATAGGACCCTTCAGTTATCTTCTTGGAAACTATCGTCATCATTTGAGCACTCTTGAATGCTCCAAAGTAGACTAGGAAAAAATACCATATTTGAAATATGATGGGTGGGGGGGTTAATAAAATGATCCAACATTAATTAGATGTGTACCTAACCATTGTAATTATTTTGGACAAGTGTTCTCACTACTTATAGTTGACATCATCTTTCTTTTCACTCATCCCCCACACTTGTCATTCAAGTGACCTTCAATTTTCCAAAAAAATTGATGAAAGGGCTGATATGAAAATTTTAAAGATTCATATTGTATTTAATCCATCATGAAAACCTTAAAAGGCTTCCCAATTAGACTTATCACCTTCTCACTTGGTGATCACTCTGCATTCACTATGCCAGTTTGGACTGCCTAAGTGAAGGAGCTAGTAGAGGTTTATATGTTTATATAAAGAAAGAAATGAAAATTAAGAGTTATATAAGGTCCCACTTTATCTCCCAATGTTATCCTCATCGTTCAACTCTGTTTTGAACCTTAAAAACACACAAATCTATCAAGAAAACTTATTATATACCATGCCCATATAGATAGGGTACAATCCAATCTAATGGGAGGAAGTTTGGTGATTTATTTGAAAGTTAAAATCAATTTCCAATTCATACTAGATCATTTGGATAAATTTATATCCACCTTTTTCTCATCAGGTCATGAGGAAGGGTTTTGGAGGGCTTTGAGTAGTTTTGACCCTTAAGGATTGTTCATACAATCCTAAAATTCAAACTTAAAAAAAAACTCACTAGAATCATGTTTAGGTCCCTCTTCAATATATCACAACTCTTTGGACATCCATGTTAAGTGTCCATATAGTTATGAGCTTCCATATATGGCCTCTCAAACTCTTCCCTACATTCTATGTACCTTGAGTTGTTCTTAAGCCAAGAAATGATCCATTTGTGATATCCCCTATTTTTTTTAAAAAAAATCTCATAACCTATCATGAAGGTGATAAAATTCATAGAAATTATCACTTTGTGTTAGAAGTGAGACTACACCCACTTAGGGATTTAGGCTTACTTAAGGACTAATAGGCCTAGTCTATATATTTATGGGTTTAGACTACTATGTTGGACTCCTCAGTATTGTAAGGCTTTAATCATGTTTTTTTTATGCTTAAAACCACTTCCTAAACCCTTATAAAATGATTCAATAGTATATAACTCATCTCATAATCATTTTTATACTAAACTTGTAGGGTGTGTTTCTCTTGGATTTCCCTCTATTTGAGATAGAATAGAGGAGACTTACTCTATTGTCTTAGGGAAAAAAGGATATGAGAGGCTCTTTCAAGTCATGGGGAACCTCTGTAATAATTTTTAGAGTTAGATTTCATTAAAAAATCCCCTCAACTCTCCAACTCTATAAAAGATACTTTCAGACTATAGGACTATGCACAACGTTTATAAGAAAAGTTGGGTTTGTTTATTTGCCTTGATCATTTGGTATGATAACTATATATATATATATACACATACATATATATATATATATATATATATGTATATATATATATATGTATATATATATATATGTATATATATATATATGTATATATATATGTATATATATATGTATATATATATATATATATGTATGTATATATATATGTATATATATATACATATATGTATATATATATACATATATGTATATATATATATACATACATATATATATATATATATATATACATATATATATACACACACACATATATATATACATACATACATACATATATATGGTACTAATTATGCAAGCATGGTATCCATAAATTTATTCCATAATAAAAATCTACCAACTCCTAACTTTCACTCTTTATTGACGTAGGCTTAGTTTGAAGTCAACTATGACTCTGCTCCAAGTTCTTATTAAATTATTTTAGGCTCATCTAATAGTTTTACTTAACCATAACACATCTTAAGTTAGACCAACACACCAACTATTATGTTCAACTTGTACCATCACCCTATAGTCAACTATAGATGATAATTCTTGGATTAAAAGGGGATTTATAGGTGGTATTATGGGTCAAAAACCTATACTTTAACTTATTTCGATGTTATTTGAGCTATTAGTATCACTCTGACTCTAATGGAGTAACTTGTTTATATGTTATGCCTCCATTTTCAATTTCAACATAATGTACATTTTAGAATTAATAAAGACACCTCATTTGAGAATCCTAAGATCCTTTTGTAGGTGGTGATCTACCCTAAACATTGACTATCAACCCCTTTGATTGTTTTTGGAGGGATAGTAAAATATTTGACTCATTTAAGGTCATTTATCTTGAAATAATGTTACTACATGTCATTGTTACCTTATAGGGTCACTTGAACCTCAAAGTCTTGTAGATAACACTGAGAAACTATTATGAAAGATTTCATGAGTTTAAAAACCTCCTATATCACCCTCTCTTGTCCAAAATATCATGATATTTTGCAAGGTAGTGCCCCTAAATGTTGGATACATGATTAAAATACTTGGACCTATCTATAAATCATGCATTTCACTATGGGAGGATCAAAATAAAGGTAAAAACCCTATTTTGGAGACTGTAAGGTAGTTTGTCTCTAAAACTCTTTATCCACATATGAGCATGACTCTTTAATTTTGTCCATAATATGATAACTATAGGACTATCACAATGGAATTTTCAATTATTCTAAGCCTTAGTGGAGGTCCAAACAATATTAGATACCTAATACTCAATTTTCCACTCCCATATTAGGAACACATTTAGGTGTATATACAGGAGGTCTATATATGAATATATGATATTTAATTATGTACATGGTAGATTGGTTCTAAAACCAATACTAGATATTTACCATTACTTTTATGATGCTCTAAATTTTTTAAAACTTGATGAGGCTCTCAAACTAGTTTAAGCACTTGTATTACAATTTCATAGACCTTTGTGGCATCACAGTTAAACCATTGTAGGTGCATATGTAGGCTACAAGGTAGTGGGTAAAGAATTGATTGTCATAACCAATATTGGATCTATTTGTAAATTCCAACATGTGTGATTTCACTTTGGAAAAAAAATAACCACCTTGAAACCTTCTCATTACATCACCATGGTTGTGTAGATCTCCCTTTACCTACCTGTAGATAAATAATTGGAGGAAGGTCTGATAATGTACATTATATGGCTATGACTTCACTAATGTTAGCCTTTGAGACTGAGGACTTTTAAGGAAAGGTGATTTCCATAACATCTAATAAGTGCTATCATAATATCCTCCTTTGTTTGGGACAACTTACAGGAAAGAGAAACCTACAAATTTGATGAACATGCTTGTAATATAGCAATGGAGATCTTACCTAACAAACTAATATTTTTTTCTCATCAAATCGCCTCCATATATGTAATCAAATATGGAAACAATGAGATAAGTATGTCCATATCTTATAGAAATACTTTCATCAATTGGTTTGTATAGACCAATGCAAATAAAATAAACACTTATAGGATGTGTGGATAAGCAAGTAGAAAGGAATAGTCAACTTCTAAATAATTATTCATAGAGCATAAACCATCAATACTCAAAATCCTACCATGAAATAGAAATATACTAAGATTAATATCCACCACCATGTGTATTTGACCTGAATTGACCTCTACTATCTGTACTAGACTAAAATTTATTGGTCATTTCTACCTACCTAATGGAGAGATGGAGAAGTGAAATAGTCTTAAGCCATTTTTGGGACTTCAAAAGATGATAAAACATAATGATGATTTTATGTAAGTTCAAGATTCATTTTATAATCTTTCCACATGTGCCACACTCCTTTAAAATCCATACAACTACAAAAACTTCCTCTTTTTAACTATTTTCTTAATCTCAACATAGTACCTACATGTTTTTCAATTAGGACTGACATGACTAAACAAAATCTGACATAGGGGACATTGAGAAACTCTTGGACACCTTTGTCTACTTAGGAAAATCATACTTCATTAATGTCTCAAATATGACCCTATATGACATGAAATGGTATAATGACTAAAATTTGACTTCTACCAAGGTAAATATTACACTAAATGATATTTATAGGCCCATGACACACCCTATGAGATCTTATAGGACCCTTATATCAAGTTTTATACTATATGGGGTTGACTTATTCTGACTTGTGGTCAAAATAATCAACATTCTTGGTGATTTCCTAAGGGTGGTATGCTTGTTATGCCAAGACTAGTAGCCTACTCCCATCCATTGGGATATGAAGTCAACTATGCACAAGTTTTACACTTAATTGCCTTTGAAACCACACTAGACAATAAGGAAATTCACACAAAATAAGAAACACAAAAGGAAACACACATGTGTTCTCAAGAATACTTATGGAACACACACACAACTGAAACAAAGACACACACCTATACTAAATATTTACAAGACCTCAAACATTAGGTGAAAAACAACTAACCATACTTCAACCAAGGTCAAATATTGTTCCTATTATTTCCTTATTGCTCCATCAAATTAACTTGTCATGTGAGACATATTCATCATCAAACACTTTCCCATGTTGATGGTAAACAAACTTACCATATTTAGATCATGTTTTGTCTATAAGTGTGTTATTTAGAGCTTTCATGAATGTTACTTATTGGTTTCCAAGGACCTTGTTTAGAGATTTAACTAGATTGATCTCTATCATATCCATTAGGTGTGATTCAAATTTCAAGTTAGGAGGCATGACAACTATCTCAACCTTGCCTTCTTCTTGGTCATGATATGAATAATGTATGTGATCATCAATTTTGTATTTATTATGTTCCAACACATCTAAGAGTGAAAAATCAGGTTGTATTTTTATCTTCTCCTCAAGCTAGAAAGACTCTACCTTGGATTCATGAGACTCTTCCATGGATACAACCTCTTGAACAATAGTATGACATACACTCTCATGTTTTTCAATATTTTCTTTTAACTGCTCAATAAGACACTTAACATCCTACTTGTTAGGCACATTAGAAAACATATCATTAGATTTAAAATTATTTAGAGGGGGTTAGTCTTACCTAGTTGTTCAAACTCTTGACTTATGGCATTAAAACTTTGCCATAGGTCATCTTCTTCCTCATGAATGACATCTTCAAGGGTTGATTCATCAAGTGTAGGTAAAATTACATGGTTCTTCTCACCATAGTAATCTATCATGTTCTTCTTGTTATCATAATCATACACATGAATCAAATAATTTCCCTCAATAGCTTATGAGAAATAATTATCAATACTTACCTTAGATTGCTCAAATACTCCTTCATGGATTATACAGGTGCCAAGTTCAGTTTGATCAAAATACGTATATGGATCATGTGCATAATAATATGTACCATATTCATATAGAAACAAATAAAAAATTCCCTCAAGATTAGAAGATGCACCATCATCCACAATAGACTCTATTTTATCATTGATGATGCAATTGAGATTGGAGCTTGCTTCTACATAGGGTTCAATGTGGAACTTAGAAAGTGTTTGAGTTCTTATGGTGAACTTTTTGCCATATATTTTATTAAAGCCTCAAAAGGAATAATTAGCTGAGAGGTATCCTCTAATCTTCGTTGTGAAATCCCTTGAGAGGTATATTACAAATAAGTAAGGAAAGTCAACCACCATAATGTCTTGGAGGATGGGGAAACTAGAATAATCATACAAGAAAACTTTCAACCCTTTGATAAATCATACTAACTTGGTAGGTGTACCATCTAATTATATTACCCCTTTGCTTTATGGTTCATATTTTAGACCCAATTTGTCATAAATAACCTTGGGTGTCACTAAAATTCTATCTCTACTATCAACTATGTAGTTATGAACAAGCTTATCCCCTATAATGAGAGTGAGGTAGAAAGGTGGAGGATTATCAGATTTGGTAGAAAGTTATTCAATGTTATTAGGGGAATTAGTAAGAGAAACATGACCATGGACATGGATTGATGATAGAGGACTAGCAGGGATAGTGGATAGCTATTTTTTCAAGAGCTCCTTTTGGCCAGGCATATGAAGGACATCCTAAAGGGAAATACATGCCTTAACATTATTCAATGAGTCCACAATGTTTAAAGTAAAAGTAATTTATTTTTCTTGAGTCATTGAATGTAAATAAATGGTTAAAACTTAACATATTGTATATTTTTTAATAAGCCTTCCAAAATTCTAAATTGGAGGAGGTGCAGGAGTGTTAGGGATTACCATGCTTACAGTCACGCTTTACTACATTGTAAGAGGATTGTTTTCACTTGTAAGCACATAATTAGCATCTCATAGATCCTTCCTCTTAGATATAGTATTGTCTAAAACTTAATTTCCTTGATTAATTAAAAAAGTGTCTTCAGCAAGGAAGTTAGTAAAAGTATTATAACTTCATATTTTATTGATAGTAAAAGAGTGACTCCTCATTAAGAAACTAGATAATATTCTCCACCTTAATTTGGATCCATGAATTCACATTATTTCTACTCCTCTCCTTAGATTAGATTGATATACACCAATACCATTTCTCTTATGTTGGAGGTTGAAGTAGGATTGTATGCATTAGCAGGCCTATTGAAATTAGGCTACCCTTGACCTCTCCCTTGCTCATATTATTAACCATATATCTAGTGATAGGGTAGGGGTTTTGATGAGTACCATGTTTCATTATTTATTATCTAAGTTGAGCTTCTAATAATTTATTTATTTCATCTTTATCCATGACATCATCTACCTTCATAGGAGTAGTCTTTGACATGGCATTAACATTGAGAACATGGACAACACTTGGAGTATCAACAAAATTATTTGATAGTATAGGCATAGACACTTTTTAAGGTAAATTAATATCTTTTATGAGGTCATTTTCAGCTCTAATGGCAAGGTCATATGTCTCAGGTAAGATAAAACCACCCATGGATTGTAGCATGATGGCTATGTCTATGCCAATGGCCCTTAAGTATGCAGGAAACATAAAGCTAGCAGGTGGTCTCATGGGAGGAGGAAACCTATTCTAAGTCTTTCAGAACCTCTCATTAAAATCATGCATTATTTATTTAGGGGATCTTTGAATCAAGTTAATCTGGTTAATTAGTGAAGTGAGATCATTCTTGTCTTCAAACCTTAATATTAGTAGGACTCTAAAGTCATCCTAAGTTGTGACATAACCATAGGAAAAATTCTATACCAATGAATTGTTTTCCCTCTAAAATACTTAGAAATGAATCTAATGGAAATTTTTACCTCAATAATATTGTGAAAACTAAATAAATTTGATATATCCCTAATGTTCTCACTAGGAGTTTCATGGCCTTTACCATTGAATATAGGAACACTCTTTATAGCATTAGGGGGAATGTCATCATAGGAATCAAGATGGAATGGATTTTTAGTGCTAAAGGCTAGGAAGGAATGATGCCTAGCCATGTTTTATTCATGTTATTCCTCACTCTCTTGGTCTTCTTGGCTAGAAAATTTCTCTTTTTCTTCAAAGTGTAGAATAAGCTGAGGGTGTTGAAATTGAAGAGGAAGTTTAGGATGAAGAGGAGGATTTAAGGAATTGAAAACTCTACTATAAGAGTACCTAGTAAGGAAAATGAAGTATAATAAAAAAATATATTAAAAAAATGGTTTAAAACCATATTTTACCTTGAATAGAGTCACCAAATGCTAAGTAACACACCATAAATAGTTGTGATGTTGTGAAGACTAGCATTCACCTTAACAAGTTGTGTTTAGGATAATGGTCCAATCGGCATTCCAAAACTATTGGCATAAAAAATTTCACCCTATAAGAGGTATTTCAACCCTAATATAATATTTTGGAAACATTGGAATACCTCTATGACTTTGGGTTGCCTATAGTAGAGGTAGGCCTCTAGGTTTACGGGATAGATGACTAGATTGATCTTTAAGTGATTATCACCTACACTAACTAATTACTTGTGTGAAAAGGGGTAGAAATATACATGAAAATAAAATATTATAAGGGGGTGATACACCTCAAGGATCTCCAATATGCTATCATACTCCCACATTAAGAGAAATAACCTACAACACTAGCTTTAATGTCCTAGAATACTCTATCATTAGTATTTAAATATAGAGATGATATGCATGAGACTACTCAAGGTAAGTGGACCAAAGGTCAATTTTAGACACTAGGACTACTTTCACACTTTAATGGTTCAAAAAACACTATCTAAACTCCATATTACTTGTTATAATGAGAACTTCTTACAGTAAACATGAAAGGATAAAGAGAATCAAGGATATAAGCTTATCACTAGACCCCACCATACATCACTTCACACGCTTAGACAAGATGTTTTTGAAATAAAAACTAGATTTCATGAATTATTCAAAGTAAAATTACAACATCAAACTAGTAGGGCTTCACCATACTAGGTGTGGAATAAGAAAATAAGAACCAAAATGGCTAGTACTTATAGAATGTGTGAGAGGAGAGAGAGAGAGGTGGATCTCAAGGGTAACAATGACACTTTTCAAATCATGAGAATTAGTTATGTTTCATATTATTATAGTTTTAAATAGACAATGAAAGGTCTCTTTGGATAAATGTCCCTTTAAGGCATGGAGACTCCTCAAAAATGGTGTTAGACCATTCAATTATCTTTTTATAAATTATCTTCATCATTTCGACTCTATTTAACACTCTAAAGTAGACTAGGAACAACTTCCATATGTAAAATATGATGTGGAGGGTTAATAAAAATATCTAACATGCATTTAATGTGTCCTTAACCACTAGAATTCTTCTAGACAAGTGTTTTCACTATGTGCAGTCACCATAATCTTTATTTTCACTCATTCCTCACACTTGTCATTCAAGTGACCTTAGTTTTTATAAAAAAATACATGAAATGGGTGATATGACACATATAAAGTGTCTTTTTATCATTTAACCCATCAAGATGACTTTAAAAGGTCTCCCAATAAGACTTATCACCTTCTCACTTGGTGATCACTCTCCATTAATTGTGTCAATTTGGATTACTTGAAGTGAAGGAGTTATTAGAACTGTCTATGTGTTTATATGAACAATAAATGAACATGAGGATTTATATTAGGTCCCACTTGATCTCCCAAAGTGATCCTCATCCTTCAACTCTCTTGTGAACCTATAAAACACATAAATCTATCAATAAAACATGTTTTGTACCATATTTATATAGATAAAGTATAATCCAATCTAATGGGAAGAATATTGGTGGAGTTATATACAAGCTATAATAAATTTCCAAGTCATACTAGCTCATTTGGATGTATTTCTATCCACCTTTTTCCCATTGGGTCATGAGCAAGGGTTTTGGAGGATTTTGAGTAGTTTTAACCCTTAAGTATTATTCATACAATATTTACGTTCAAAATTTAGAAAAATCTCACTATAATCATGTTTAGGGACCTATAAAACATATTTTAACTCTATGGACCTCCATGATAAGCATCCATATAGATATGAGCTTCTATAGATGGCCTCTCAAACTTGTGCACCATGAGTTGTTCTTAAGCCAACAAATGACCCATTTTTTATCTCCACTATATAAAAATGGTTCTAAATACTCTCATAACCTATCATTAATTTTATAAAACTCATTAAAATTATCACTTGGTTTTATAAGTGAGACTACACCCACTAAGGGCTTTAGGCCTAGTCTATATATCTATGGGTTTAGGATACTATGTTTGACTCCTCAACATTGTGAGGCCTTAATCATGTTTTTTATGCTTCAATACACTTTATAAAACCTTATAAAATGTTTCAATAGTATCTAACTCATCTCTTCATCATTTTCATATTAAACCTATAGGGCATATTTCTCTGGGAGTGCCCTCTATTTGAGATAGAATAAAGGACACTTCCCCTATTGTCTCAAGAAAAATAAGGATATAAGAGGCTCTTTAAATTAATAGGGACCCTATGTAACAATTTTTAGATTTATATTTTACAAACAAGCCCCTACAGTCTCCAAATCTCTAAAACATACTTTCAAGCTATAAGACTATGCACAAAGTTTATATGGAAGGTTGGGTTTGTTAAATTTCCTTGCTATTGCTTTGATAAATGTGTGTGTGTGTGTGTGTGTGTGTGTGTGCGTGCGTATATATATATATATATATATATATATATATATATATATATATATATATATATATATATATATATATATATATATATATATATATATATATATATATATATATATATATATGTATGTATGTATGTATGTATGTGTATATATGTGTATGTCTGTGTGTGTGTGTGTGTGTGTGTGTGTGTGTGTATGGTACTACCTTTGTGATCATGGTATCCACAAATTTATTCAATAATCAAACTCTTCCAACTCTTAACTTGCACTCTTTACTGACTGAGGCTTAGTTTACAACCAACTATGACTATGTGCTCAGTCAGGAAAATGAATACCTATAGGTAAAAATTTTGTATTAGACCCTACATCCTCTGATACAAGTTCTTCTTTAAGTATTTTAGGCTCATATCATAGTTATACTTATCCATACCACATCTTAAGTCAGAACAACACACCAACTATTTTGTTCAACTTCCACCATCACCCTACAATCAACTATAGATGACCATTCTAGGACCAAAAGGGGATATATATGTGGTATTTTGTGTCAAAACCCTATACTTAAACTTCTATGAATGTTTTTTTAGATATTAGTGTCACCCTCATTCTAATGGAGTAACTTGTCTACAAGATATACCTCCATTTTCAATGTCAACATAATGTACATTGTAGACTAACTTTAAACACCTCATTCGAGAATCCTAAGATCCTTTTGTAGGTGGTGATCTACCTTAAACATTGAATATCAATCCCTTTGATTATTTTTGGAGGTATAGTAACACCTTTGACTCACTTAAGGTCATTTATCTTGATATCATTATACTACATGTCATTTTTACCTTATAGGATCACTTGAACCTCAAAGTGTTGTAGATAATGCTGAAAAACTACAATGAAAGATTGCATGAGTTTGAAAACCTCCTATATCACCCTCTCTTATCCAAATATTCATGATATTTTGAAAAAACTTACCCCTATATGTGGGCTACATGATTAAATCACTTAGACCTATATATTCCTCATGAATTTCACTATGGGAAGATCAAAAGAAAGGTGAAAACCCTATTTTGGAGACTTTAAGGTAATTTGTCTTTGAAACTTTTTCTCCACATATGAGCATCACTCTTCAAGTTTGTCTACAATATGATAAATCTAGGATTATCACAATAGAATTTTAAATTATCTAAGGCTTTAGAGGAGGTCTAAGAAATATTATACACCTAATATTCAATTTCCCACTCCCATGTTTGGAAACTTGTAGGTGTATATGTAGGAGGTCTATATGTGAATATATGATATTTGATTGTGTACATGGTATATTGGTTATACAACCAATACTAGATCTCCACCATTAATGATATGCTTCTTTCCATGTTTATAAACTTGATGAGGCTCTCAAATCAGTTCAATAACTTCTTTTAAAATCTCATAGACCTTTATGGAGTCACAATCAAACCATTATACATGTATATGCAGGCTATAAGGTAGTGGGTAAAGAATTTATTGTCATAACAAATATTGGAATAATTTGGACATTCCAGCATGTCTATTTAACCTTGGAAAAAATTTGAACACCTTGAAATATTCTCATTACATCACCATGGTTTTCTAGATCTCCCTTTACCTTCCTTTAGATGAATGAATACTTGTAGGAAGGCCTGACTATGTATCATAGATGACTATGATTTCATTGATGTTAGCCTTTGAGACTAAGATTTTCATGGAAAGGTGATTGAAATGTAATTTTATAAGAGTAAACATCATATCCTTATTTTTTTGGGACCACTTATAGGAAAGAGAAACCTCTACAGTTGATGAACATGCTTGCAATATAGTAATGGAGATCTTATCTAATAAACTAAGAGTTTTTGAACATAAAATCACCTCCACATAAAATAAAATATGGAAACAATGAGATAAGTATGTAAACATTCTATATAAACACTTTCATCAATTATTTTGTATGGACTAATGTAAATAGAAGCAAAGCTTGTAAGGTGTGGGGATAAATAAGAAAAAAGGAACAATTAAATTATTAACAATGATTCATAGAGAATAAACCATAAATCCTTAAAATCCTTCCATGATATGGATTTATACTTATATTAATATCTACCACCAAGTGGATTTGACTTGAATCAACCTATGATGTTTGTACTAGACCAAAACTAGTTGGTCATTTATGTTTGCCTAGTGGAGTAATAGAGAAGTGAAATGGTATTAAACCATTTTTGGGACTTTAAATCTGATCAAACATGAGGATTAGTTTATTTAAGTTTAATATTCAATGTATAATCCTACCACATGTGCCACACTCCTTTAGAAGCCATACAACTACCAAAACATTTTATTTTCTAACTATTTTCTTGATATCAACATAGTATCTACATGGTTTTTAGTTAGGACTAACATGACTAACAAGAATATGACATAGGATATGTTGAGAAACACTTGTATAGCTTTTTCTACTTATGAAAACCATACAAACTTCATTAATGGGTCAAATATGACCCTATATGACATGAAATGGTATAAAGACTAAATGTTGACAATGACCAAGGTAAATAGCACATTAAATGACATTGATAAGACCACAACACACCCTATGAGATCTTATAATACCCCTATATCAATTTTTATATTATCTGGGGTTGACTTATTTTGACTTATGGTCAAAAAAGTCAATAGTATCTACACAAACTAGTTAGATAACTCACTTAGACATATATAAATCATCAGATCTACATTCTTATTTCCTAGACACTAACATCATGCTCAGATAGTTTCTTCATTAAAATTAATCTAAGTGTGACATTATTTACCCTCACCTAATAATTATTATTATTTAAATATAAATCATGCCTATGGGTTGGCCCATTTTCTTAGCATATCAGTGGAGTGAGAAATTACAAAAATGGACTCATATACATGAAAATAAAACCCATACTTGTTACTCACTTGCAAATTATCTATAAAAAAATCTATACAATAATACACATTGAATAAATATACCATATTCTTCCCAAATTACAAATCAAATAGTAGGAGTTGTCATCAACCAATTCTAAAGCACATGAATCCAATTAAAGCATGAATATTTTCAAGTATCAAAAGTAAGATTCTAGGTACATTTATATAGAAAATTAACACGATTTACATTCACATTAAGGGAAAGAATTAAGTATGGATTTAATTCCCTCTTATGATTATTATATGTATAAAAATTAGTTAATCATTAGTGGGGGTGTTTATGGTTAAATTATCTCATTACACTTCAAAAGTTTTTATAGATGTCCACCCTTCATAAGAAAATATAATGTTTTAAAGAGAAAAAGACTGATTTATTGAGTTGTGCACACATTCAAGTATCAATATTGTACATACATAGGTATTAAAATCAAGGATAATTAATTTTATGTTCAAAAAAATAAAAAAACATCTCAGTGTAGATACTAAAATCTAGTCTTCATTACATTATAATGATATTCTTGACACAATTTTACCACACATGACTTAAACACTCAAAAAAGGTTCTAATTCACTATCCTCTCACACTTACATGATATATTATTATTCAAAACTATTAATATGATATTATACACCTACATGTAACTCATTATATATTTTAAACTTGTTAAATATCCTCCATAGACATTTCCATATTGTTATAGCAATCCATCTAAATAATTGATAATGACCCACACTGGTTGAAACTGAGCCCTTCCCAATAATGGCTATTTTATAATTTCAAACCAATCCTTAGGGTTGGGATATAAATATATCATGTCAATGGAATTAAGATTTATTAAAATTAATTCATCTATAAACAAATCAAGTTATCATTCAAAAAGGATTTGACACTTATCTTTGATACATATATACATTATTGCCTATTTTGAAAATTCATCATATTCCTCCTAATTTGAATACTTATCACTATGAAAATTTAAAATAAAATTCAAAATAACTTAAAATCTAAGTAAAAACAAGCATTATAAAGTACCAAATCCAACAATTAGTTGCATACACATAGTTAAATGACATAATTACACAATCACACTAAATGCAAGAACTACATGTGAATTGATTTAAATATTTAGAGTATTAGATGCATAGACATAAACCATTCATCAAGTGGGGTTAATTAGGGTTATAATATCCCATTACACTTCCCCATTTTTTAATATTTCTAAACCTCAAAAGAACATCTAAGGTTTGAAGGCAAAGGAGGCTAATTTATAGATATGTTATCATCATCAAGGTTCAAGATTGTAAACACGGGTAAGTAAAGATAGTATTATGTGACCATGGAATAATTTTTAACACTCCATGTAGGTTACTATCTATTAGTGAGGTTGACTTGATCCTATATAACTAATCCAACACAATCATAATATCAGTTCGTAAACCGAATGATTAAGAGACATGTTTATTCCTAAATTCCACTATCAAAATACGATCACAATTAAACAATCAATCAAAATCAAATTATCATAACCTATTTATTACTTTACATATTTATCATGTTCCATTATTTAATAATAATAATAATAATAATAATTGATATCATTATTTTACATTTACAAGTGTCCTTGAATGGTATATCTATTGATCTAAATTCTATTTCAAAGCTCTATCTTAATTATATTAATCTAACTCTTTAATCCAAATTAAGGTAAATTTAATTGGTGAACACTTAAAAATATTTAATAGTGAAATACCCTAGGTATTCCCTTAGTATTTTAATTTTATGAGGTTTGAGATTTGATTTTTTATTTTTCCCTAATATTAGACACTATTGATGACCACATTGAATGAACATTATTCGTTAGCAAAATTGATGAAATTTATCTTTTCATTTTGTTATAAATTGATGATATATCTTATTTAGATATATTATTTATACAAATGGGTATAAAAAATAAGGTCCAATTTTTAATAAGGTTAAGTTTAGAAATGAATAATCCAAATCCTTTCTTCAATCCTATTTTTGTAACATCTAATTTAAGATGCCTATTGTTACCACTAGATGTAAAAAGGCATGAATGAATCCATTTGTTCCTCCTCCTCCCATACCTCAAGGTTATAATATCTATCATCCCACTCCCATTATTCACCCACATCTTATTTTCTATTCTATAGTATATGTTGTTAACACTAGATAAAATAGAGTGCCACACCATGTGTGATAGAACAAAGGTAGTAAACATATTCAACCTCAACCCACTCCACCTCTTGAAAGGTATAAAAACAAACTTAGAGGTTATGCCATCATTAACCAATTTAAGAATACTCATGCTAATATTTCTATTTTAGAGTTACTAAAAATCTCAATGGTTTACAAGGATATACTCTACAAGATGTTGAAATAAACAACCTTACCCAATGATGCACAACCTACATCATTTATTGTCATTATGAATTCATTAAAGGAGAAAAAGAAATCTATCACTTTTGACAAATAATATTTACCCACACAACATTTAATTGAACAAAATTTTCCATCATTCATCTAAGCTAAAATATAACATATTTTAGTCAAGTATGTATGTTTAATAATGGATCTATATTAAGCATTTGAAACACTACCTTATTAAAATAATAGGGTATTAGCATAGATACTATTAAAATTTTATATAATAATGTAAAAGGATTTGATAACATCTCAAGAAAAATAATTATAACTATTTCACTAGATGTGATATTAGGCCCCAAAGTAGTACCTACTAATTTCCATGGCATGCCTAATCAACTACATTAATACATACTTTTGGTATGGACATGGATACATGATATAGAAGAAATATCATCATTAATTACACATATGTGTCAAACATAAGCATGAAGAGTATTCTTATGTTACAAAATTTTAGTCCTCACATTGATTTATGAATATTGTAGTGTGCATTATTATGTCAGTAATAATTCACTAGGAGTTATATTGGGTTAGTTAGTAGAATATATTTGGTTGTTGTGATATTATTGTGAGTTAAACCAATAATAAATATATAGGTTATTTTTTATTTAACTATGAGATATTGTAGGTTTATGAGGAGATATTTGTGGAGATATAATTCACCTTGTTTATATGAAATACATTCCTATATATCTGTAATGACCAAATGAATATGTACTATGAAATATTTATAGAGTGGAATATAATAGAGAATATTATGTGATTAGAAATTATTCTCTGTGTGTTTGGATTTTCCATTAACTTACATGAGTTAAATACTTATATCAGCTCTTACAATACATAGCATTGGTATCAGAGCATCATTAGTCTTGTACCTATAATGGGTTTTTGAAACAAGCTTGGGGAAGCATTAATAACGTTTTTATTTCTCTAATTACAGAATTTTTTCATAGAAATTTTGTATAGATTATATCTTAAGTGTGCCTTATATATTTTTAGTCTTATTAATTTAATATGAAATTATAGGCATAAGAATATGATAGTTTGATTTTTGTTGCATAAATAGTTGGAAGCATATAGAGTTGGGACATCTACCAAAATTTACAATGAAATAAAAGATTCTAAAAAATATAAGTTTCAATAATAAATAATAATATAGAGTCTTTTGTAGCCTAAAGAAGAGAGGAAAATCCATGACTATGTGTAAGTTTCATGTGTGACATTGACATATGCCTTCATCTATGCATTGGTCTGATCTAATTGACCTATTCTTATACATATATTCATGCTCTAAATAATGTGCTATCCTGGGTTATATCTCCATCAAATATCTTTACTACTATCAATGTTCCATTTGATCCTCCAATGTCTCAATCATATTCCATTCACTATTATATCATATGTTCAAGTCATTCAAAGATTTCAACTCAGCTATGCATTTAGGTATAGGTCCAAGTATTGTTTTTGAGTTATCTTGAAATAAATATGTAAGCTGATATTTGGTTCATTATAATCTATAAAAATATTAGAACAAATAAAATCAAATTAATGATAAATCAACCTGATCGGATATATTATTCAATTTCTACATAAATAATCTCATCATGATACATATACACCTAGTCAAACATATCTAATGCAACATATCCTAATTCTAAATTATTCCCACATGCAAATTCATGTGTTGTCTCATTTCACAATTTTGTTTTATCGGTCAAGTCTGTTATAATCTTTATTATGGGTTGTTAAGTATTATAATATGTTTTTAATATTTAGTGATGTCAAAATCAAGTCTCTTCAAGTTTAAGAGCTTTTTCTAATATTTTTTTTATCTTTGGATATTTATTAATAGTGAGTAAAATTTTATGTTAAATATTTTATTTTATTTAGTCGATAATTTAATTCATTAAGAGATTTTTTGTTTTAGCTAAATTTTTATTCATGATTTAGGTGAAATTTGTTAAAAAAAGATTTTTTTTAAGTCTTTTTTATTAGGTTTTCTAATGTTGAATCAATTAGTTACTAAACTCAAAATGGATTTTTAAAATAGGTGTTATTTTTTATATGGTATGAATAGTCATAATTTTAAAATTTCCAAAATTCAAAAATGAGTCTTGAATTAAAAGTCATCATTTTTAAAAAAGTGTAAATTTTTTTTAAAAAAATAGCTTGTAAATGGATGTTTTTTTAGGTGACCCTAATGTCTTAGGTCAAATGTAAAATGGGTTAATATTTTTTTGTGGGGAAGCCTATTCTATTTAAAATAACATGCACATGAACTTCAAGACTTCATCAATTGAGTAAGCAAACTCTTATATAGGAGGATGGAAGACACAGGAGGTTGGAGGATAATCAACATCCTCTCATAAGCTACTAGTGATGGGGCCACATTTTGAGATAGTGGAATACTATGGGATAAAATGACTATGCTAAATATGATCATTAGTGAAAGTGGTGACTATCTTCACTATATGATATTGAGTGTAAATAATCACATGTAGAGGCTACAAAAGTGATAATGAGTATTAAATTCTCATTTTTATTTTTTTCATGTATTTTAGTTTTTTATTATTTTTTTGTATGTGTGAAAAATAAGAGGTGTATTTCCTATTTTACCACATAATGTACTACATAAAAAAGTTGATATGGAGATGCAAGAGTGAAATTTGAATAGATGGTTCCTGCTTGTAGTTATCGCACTATATAGGTTGATGAGGTTCCCTCAATGAATGGTTGATAGTAGATGGTTCATGTTTGAAGTTCCCACATTGATTTGATATATGTGTTCTCAAGAGTGAATGGTTTATTAGAGGTTGATGATGTTCCTTCTTACTTTTATTAAGTCCTATGAAATACAAATTAACATGTAAGGCCTATGGGGGAAAATATTAGGAAATATTAGTCCTCATATTGATATGTCAATATTCTAATGTGATTTATTATGCAAGTAGTAATTCACTAGGAGATATATTGGGCTACTTAGTAGAATGTATTTGGTTATTGTGATATTTTTGTGAGTTATAACAATATTACATAAATAGGTTAGTTGTTATTTACCTATGATATATTATATTTTTATGAGTATTCATAAGGATATGAAGAGAGATTTGTGGAGATATGATACACCTTGTTTATAGGAAATACATTCCTATATATTTGTAATTCTTGAATGAATATGTAATATAAAATATTCATATAATAGAATATAATAGAGAATATTATGTGATTATAAATTATTATTTTTATGTGTTTGGATTTTAAATTAACTTGAATGAGTTAAATCATTGTATTATCTCTTATAATACCTAACATCCCATTCAGAACCAAAATATGAAGATCCATTTAAATATTGGAAATGCACTCAAATGACTCATGAGGATCAATCACACTCACAATTGGAATATCATATCATTACTATTCCATTACAAATCAATCAAATATCTCAAATACATACATAAAAGGTGGGTGAACTGAGTATAAAAAAGATAAACTAATTTTAACATAAAAAACTATGGAAAACAAGAATCATAGGCTAATCCAACAAAACCACAACTTATTCTTGATATTTATTTACTAGTAAACTTATAACATCAATATTACATTATTAAAAATTATTATGATAGTGATGATGAAGATATAAACATGGAAGATATGATAAATGATCAGATATGATAGTTAAACTTTAATCCATTTGAATAATACTTGTCTCATACATTATTCACATTTGTGGGAGTTCTAACATACCAATATGATTCATAGATAACAAATAAGTATAAATTAGAAACTACTATGGACACACAATATTATAAAAATAAGGGAAAGGCATAATTGACATACCAAGAGCATATCCTAAATACAAAACATAGTTACAATGTTATCACCTCAAGCCCAACCACCAATAAATACCAATAAGCCTTAGAGTTAGAGTAATATAATACAATAAATAATGTGTATCTAACATATTTTAATATTTTAACACCATTATAGATTTAATAACTCCAAGATAATTTGAGAAAAATACTTTAGTTGTTACTTGACTACAACATTATTACATTACCATCTACTCAACATTAAGCCACAAGGTGTATTTTAAATTAAAAAAGGTGAAGTTTATTTAACTATCATATAATCATGGGACATGATATAGATCATTGTGAAACATTACAAAAATAAATTTAAAAATATAAGGATAAAGTCATTACTAGTATTTTATAGCACCAATAAGAACAAATAACTTGAAATATTATAAATATGATAACTGAAACCAAAACAACTAGAAAGCATCCTCAACAAGATCCATTAACTATTAGTAGATTCATGGAAGGTGAATTTTATAAAAATGTTTAATCAATAATAACATACAACACACTATATTTAGTGTCGAGGTTTACACTAATGGGGACATAAAATTATAGAATTAAATTTCAACATGCAATGGCCAAAACTTCTTGGATATATATTTTTAGCAATATATTATGGCCCAAAGGATATAAACACACTTATATGGTTCATGGATCCATAATAAAGGGTCCCATTTACATAAGACAACGTTCATTGAAATAGATGCAGGCTATATTATATTAGACCAACCAACATGTCACTTTATCACATGAATAAAGAGTGATAAAAATTTGACATCATGGCGATGCATATAATACAAAGGCAAAATTTTAGAATCAAATAAAGGTATATCAATAAACCAATTAGAATTGGAAGACAAAATTAATGCAATTATATAACATCAAGAATAAATTAGGATGCAATTATTTTGATCCTAATGAAGATGACATACTTTTAAATACATGATTCCAAATTCCAAATATTATAAAAATACAAAAATATCATATAATAAAGAAAATACAAAAATATTCAAATATTTCAAAAATACAAAATTAGGACTTAAGGATGACATGATGACTAGTTTACATTTTTAACCATGTTTGGTAGATAGCATATTATTTACATACACACATCATTTCATAATATCTGAGTGATATGGTGAACATACAAGTTACACATGGACATACAAATGTTGGTTTTCCCTCTACCTAGTGGCCATATTGGGGGAATATTATTTCATAGTTTTTACTATTACAAGTTATGACTTTATTTGACATTTATACATTGTTGATACATCAATTTTACTTACATATGCCTTTATAGTTACTCATTTATTACATAATGACACATGATATACCATTTTACTATGATATAACATTAATACACATGGATGGTGTAAACTAGTTACTTATTTTGTGGTCCATTACTAATGTTATTCTTTTACATGATAGATTACTTTATGTATGTGTATTGGGTATGGATTTTGACATATCTTAATGTGATATCAATTGATGTCCCTTGTTTTTTACTCATTTTTTATGTCATTCTAAGTGTGGCCTTTAGCCTTATTTGTTATGATAACTTATGTCCATTATATGTGGCTTTTGGCCTAGGTATGACAACTAATACTTGTTCCTAATGAGTTTTTTGACATTAAGGGGTATCATGATCTATACCATGCCCTATTATTTCATATTTTTATTCAAATATACTTATGCTACATGTTTCATTTATATACCTATCTATAAATGAAACTTACATGTCCTACACTCCATATGTTACATACATACCTTGATTGATACATACATTACTATGATGACATACTCTCCACATGGTCAAACGATATTACATGATGATATATTTACACATGACATAATAAAATTCATTATTATTTTGATATGAGTGATTTACAGTATACATACCTAATCTAAAAATGGGGTAATTATAGTGGGTTTATCCTAGAGACAAGCATTCATGAGTATAAAATCAAAGCAAAGGTTTCACAAATTTTAGAGATTCAGATATCATATTATTTCAAGGACATGACATACATTAGCTTGTTGATATAGGGTACATGGTAATATGCACAATAGTTTACAAAAACCTAATTTAATATTTTCATATCCATATACATTTGAGATACAAGTTCTAACATTTCATATAAAGATGCATGACATTAGATACCAATTTCTATAGATTCAGAGGGCATGATACTAGTTAATGCACATATACATAAAAACATAGTTATAATTGAATGTAAAATGTTTGTAATTCCAATTCCCACTTATTATATTTTTTTTCATTATGGGGGTATGAATATGGTCTATTTTATTTCATTCATGCATTATATTATATAGTGAGTGAAAGTACACAATAATTTTACCCTTTTAATTCAAGATGTATTAAACTAGATGAATTAAGTTATTGAAATGGAAATATTAATATGTACTAATATGATATGAAAATAAAATAATGTATGAAATTTACTAAAATTAGGAACTTGCTATAAATAGTAAATTAAATTAGGTTTATAGAGTGTACCTCAAAATAGTAATAGATCTAACTATGTAACATTAACACAAGTGAAAACTATGTTAAATTAAAGTACAGACAAGGTTATAATAAAAATATTAATTCATATTTTTTTGGGATAATTCCATAGGATGTAAACAAAGGTGCACAATGGCCTTATCTAGATACTATAGACACATCTTGGTTTAATGTATTTTTAATTTTTGGATCTAGACTTGTGTGACTACTTTTGAGGGGTGATTATAAATGTATACATGCCATTATGCAACAAGAAAAACATGAAAATCTCAAACCCTAGTCTAACACATTCATATATGGTAATTGTATACAAGGTAAAGTGAATATGATCTATAAATCAAACCTAGCTCAGAGAAGATAAATCAAACTAGCCCTTATGCTTGTTAGTACACTTAGAAAATTGGGACCATGACCAATATGGATTTATTAGACCTAACCAAGGGGTCCCTTACCAAAAAAATATCATTAGAGATGGTTTCAAAGCCTTTATTCAAGTAATACCATGAGATAATCCTATTTAGGTCTTATGTTCTATTATTCAGAAGTAAATGACAAAAGTAAAGTAAAATATAACCTAGTGCTCACCAGATCATGTCACACAAAATTGGGGTAATAAAAATAAAATTAAACATGCATATAATAATTCTAGTTAGTTTAATATATATAACCCTAATTCATGGAGAGATAAATAGATTCAAAATCCATTACTTATGCTACTTGTATCTACTAAAATAGAGTAATAGTCAGAGATACTTACCTTGAAGATGAACCTATTGAGACTCAATCTCTCTCTTGGCCAATGGTGCTTTGAAATAGGTTATTTTGGTTCATAATGATCACTAAAATAGGATAAATCTAGGATCTATCACTTCTCCTAAGCATTCAAGACTTTTCCACAAGACAATATTCTTCTCTCCAAATGTAAACCTAAGAAATGGCTCCTCAAGTAGAATGGTGAGAGAGAAGACTATAAAGAACTGAAAATGAATGACTAACTCTTTTCTCTCTCTATGAAATGGTGAAATGGATTTGTTTATATATTTGGATTTAACCCTAAACTCTTTTGAAGTTTTAGATGATAGATTCAACCCAATTGACCCTTTTATCTTTAAATTAATAAAGTAGTTATGTTCTAAACTAGGTCAACTGAGGCTGAACTAATATTATAACATGATCATGTGACCCTATACATAAAATATATGAGTACATTACAATATTATGTCAGTTGAGGCTGACATAATATTTTAACATGCTCATATATTTTATGTATAGGGTCAGCCCAGGATAACTTTGTTTGATAAAAGTCAAAAAGAGGTTTTAGCTTAGGTAAGGTTATTTGAGGCAATGGATTTTTTGGATGTGTGTGTAATGGAGGAGTCAAATCTTAGTAATTGTATAGGATATTTTTGTTTTGGTTTCAAGTGGTGGTATAATGGATAAAAATCTTGTGAAGAACTAATGGTCTACCCCCCCATTTCCTAGTGCACCCTTTAGTGTGTGCATTCAAAGAGATTGAGACTTTATTGGTTCCTATAATATATAAATCATCATTAATTAATAAAGTTTTTAAATATTATGTGTATACATATTCCCCACTCAAATTTCATCATGTGTAATGAAACTACAACACAAGATGGTGATTCAAGAAAAGAACATAACAACACATAATGTTGAGATAAATAAATTTCAATATTTTAAAGCATAAAATAACTAAAATTAAATGGCTAAAAGGAAATAACTAAAATAAATAAGTAATATATGAGTACCTTGACTTACCTTTATTACTAGATGGTTTTTTGTTGTATTTTTAGTTTTGATTATGGACGGCAGAGAGACTGCATTGGACAAAGCATAGGATACAAAACTAAAGAATAAAAATAAACAAATTCAAAAAAGCTAAAATGACTGAATTGTGTAGGCATGACATACATGGAAATTTGGTATGATAGGGTGATAAATTCTAAGTTAGGACCAAATGACCAAGTTAAAATTTAAAGTAAATCAAGTAACCAAAAATTTGAGGCTACTAAATGGATAAAAGACTAAAATAAATATCCCTTAAGTAAGAGAGGTAAATAAACCAAATCAAAAATGGATAAAAGAAAAATAAATGTCTGACATCAATGTGAAAGAATTAACAATACTTAATTAAACAAAGGTGGGTAAGAGATGGTACAAAAACATTTATGATGGAGCAATAACAATCTTTACTCAATCATCAATGGAAAAAGTACATGAAATTGAAAACAACATTAGTGAATGAGAAGTAATGTTTGTATATTTTTATTTAATCAATTATAAATTCCCTTAGGCATGTGCCAAAGTGACTAAGAGCCCAATGTTATAGCATTCTTGAATTTCAAAAAATAATGAGTTCTCACATGCTCACCTAAATCATGTAGCAAGGGACCAATTCCCATTGGTTTTATCATGTGAGGGTATACTAATAGATAGGGGCACTCAAACACATACATATTACTATGCTCATTCTATAATCCATATTAACACATGTACATTAATAAATGATCAAAAATAGAAAGAAGGCATAAATAGTAACTATGAACCGTGAAGCAAATGGAGTTGTTGATTGGATAGCAAATTATGCAGTTTGAGCAGGACACAAGGTGAGTTGGTAGGAGACATTAAACAAGAATGTGGATCTTAGAGCGCTCATTCATCATGATGTAATTCATGCTAAGGAGGGAGATATTAGATTGGAATAAAAAACTAATGATTTGGGGGAGTGGATCCATAGAGGAAGATATACACTCATTAAATAGAAATGTTTTAGAGCACACGAGGAGGATTCAAAACATGCCAAAATATAGGCAAGTTCTGTTCCAAATTGGTAATAGTCGGGTTCATTGTTTAACTAACAGGGTTTGGGCATTAAAGGAGATTCGTATGGATCATAATAGGAAAGGAGAACCAAGGAAGCAGGAACCCAAATATTGTGAAGAGTGAAAAGCAGAAGAAGATGTCTAGAAGATCCTGTAGAGAGGAAAGGTTGTGAGTTACATGGAATGGCTTCATGGCTCAAAACCCCATATTACAACGGCTTTTTCCAAAAACTGGACTGATGATAGGATTACCTTGCATGGCATTATGGTGAATCTCACTAAGGAATTCATAAGGGAGGTGATGGGGCTTCCAATGGAGGGAATAAATTTTTCAAAGCAGACAAGCATTTCCAATGAGGCTTTTTGCAAATTCCCTAAAACAGATGCTGAGGAGCAGTAGCTAGAAAAAAGTGGAGATTTTTTTGAATTGGAGTAGATTAAGGGCATCTGGAGGGACATCTTATGCTGCATCTGTGAGTACTTCATACTTGATGGAAGAAGCAAAAGAGTCCACAAATTTCACTTTGTATTTCTCAATCACTTCAGACACAAAGTAAGAATCTCCTTTCCTTTTTATTTGTATTTTTCCTTGCTCCAAAGTCTATTCGCTCATAGGAAAAAGGAATCTCATCCCATCCTACATGAGGGGTTAATTCTTATAATTGAAGGGCATTGCAAGAATAAGGCCATTGTAAAGAATCCTTATTTGGGAAAATACAAGGACTTACAGAGGAATAAGAAAGAAATAGTAAAAGGGAATGAAAAAGCTAAATTCAAACTCCCAAGCTTCAATAACTAGATTGTTGATGAGGAAACAGAGTGGGAAAGTTCTAAAAACACTGGGGAGGAGAGTCTGGAGGAAGAAGGAGGAACAAAAAGTGGGCATTCAAGTTCCAGTGAGGAAGAAGAAGTGCAAGATAAGAATGAGAAAGGAGTCACTATAGAGGAAAAGTCTGAAAATAGCAACCATGAGTCTGAGGAAAACCAGCAAGTGTTTGAGGAAATTGATAAAGATCTAGATGATCTTGCTATGGACCCTAATCCGATTAATGAAAAGGAAAATCTAGTTTAGGTTACTAACCAAATATTAGAAATGGGAGCTCAAGTAAAGGAAGTAACAAAAATGTAAGCCCTGCTGAAACAAAGGAACAGAAATGGAGGACTATATTGAAGAAGTTGGAAGCAGTCTTAAAAGAACATAGAACATTGAAGTGAGAAAAGGCAGAATGATGAACCTACTAAATTGGCCAATTGCAAAGCTGATGCTACTCTTCAATTTAATTTATGGACGTATAAGGAGATAATGGAAATCAATAGGAAAATAGAAATAATGGAGGGTAAATAGGAGGCAGTTTGGAACAAAATCAGTAACATGGAAAAGTAGATAAGGGATATTCCCATAAAACTCAAAGATTATGAGAACAACCTAAGGGAACTCATAAAGGAAAGTAGAATAAAGATGGAGGAGGTAACCTCTAGCATTTGTGCTTCTGCTGTAAACATTGGAAAAAGAGCAAATGAGGAAATCAAAACTTTGGAGGGGCCTAGCAAGAGAACTAGACAAAGCTCAAGAAAGAAATCAATGCAAGAGGGATCTACGCAGGTGACTGCTGCCATCCAGGACACTGTTGTGAAAGGTAAATAAGCAGTGAAGATGATATTAAAATTAGAAGAATAGTTCCTGGTTCTTTTAGTTGGTTTTGCTAGTTGGTTGTGTTTTTTGGTCTTGGTACCTAGTTTTTTGAACTGTTACTATGGAGTTTCCAGGTCTCTATAAAACCTGAGGTCTATCTTTGGTTGTTTGTTTGTTAGCTTTAGGTCTTTGTATCTTGGTTTTGTTACTTCGGTGAGGTAGGCTTTAGGCTTGCCTATGGATGTTACTATTTTATCTTTCTCCTTTTGTTCAGGGTTTTGGGGTCCCTTCAAAACCTGTTTTTACCTTAATCTAAAACTATGAACCTTAACTCAGCTAAATAATAACATATGAGATAACTAATAACATTATCTCCATAGTTTAATGGTTTGGAGGGTAGTACAAGCTTCAGCAATATGGTAGTTTGACTTACCAATAATAATAATAATAATGGCAGTAGAATAATAATAATAATAATGAAATAAAAGTTATGTTCATCATATTGATAAGTGATATTCAAAGTTTACACAATTCTAGTACTATAATGCAACTCACTCATATAAATCTACCAATGTTATCCAACAGTAATAAAAACAATACCAATAACACTAAAAAGTTTCAATATAGGGGTATTTCTACTTGGTTTTCCCCAACCAAGTAGTTACAAACATAATTACACTTATGGTGACTCACCAAAAATCATCAACACACTTGAACCATGGTAGCCAATTACATTTATTTCCTAAGGAATAAGCCCTTTTATGCCCCTATATTCTCTCTTCAATGCTAGATCCTTATCACAGAGTGCCTATCTTCCCATAACCAGAGAATAAAATATGTTTTTCTCTCACACCTAAAAAATAGGTGATAATCCTAAAAATTCTCTATATTCTCTCATTAATCTCACACATTATAATTATCTATTGTCTTCTCTTACAAATTTTAGTACATCACACATTTTTATGGGTAACTCCTCATAGATTGAAGTTTTGGGATCAGGTGCTCTTGACAAATAGGATGGATGTTTTAACAATGTATTGCTTATACCCCAAATCTCTTCTAATCTTCTCTCTATATATCAAATATGTAATTTTGGTATTGGTAAAACTATGGAGTTTATCCACATGATATTGTAATAAGAGAATGTAATGATCCTAGTGAGATAGTTGCTATAGGTACAATAGACCATACTACAAGACTCTATACTTTTGATAAGTTTGAGTTTGTTGTCTTCTGGTTCTTCACTTATAGCACATGGTAATAGTCTTAGTAAATTGTGGCATGAGAGATCAGGGCATTTAAGTTATGGATATATGCAACAAATGTGTACAAAACATCTTGTAAAAGGCCTTCCTAAGGTCTCATGTATTGATGGGGTGTGTCTTATTTGTCTAGTTGGTAAACAACACCAAGATCCATTTCCAGTTGGTAAGGCCACATGTGAAAATGCACCCTTAGGGTTGGTTCATAGTGATTTGATGACTTTTCCAGCTCGTTCTTTTTTAGGGGCCAAAAATGCACTCACATTCATTGATGATTTCACTTGTAAAACTTAGGTATATTTTCTCAAGTTGAAAAGTGAAGTTTTTGAGACTTTTAAGGCTCTCAAAGCCTTTATTGAAAGACAATCATCTCTTCCTCTTAAAAATATATGCACTAACAATGGGGGGGAATATCACAGTAATGCTTTCCATGATTTTTATATTGAGTATGGGATACAGCACTAGTTCACTGTACCACACACTCCTCAACAAAATGGTGTAGTAGAGAGGAAGAATCAAACATTGAAAGAGATGGATAATTGTATGATTCAATCTAAAAATTTGGGTCCACAATATTGGGCTAAAGTGATAAATTGTGCAAACTACATTCAAAACCGTATGCCTCATAAAGCTATGCAAAATATGACACCTGAAGAAGCTTGGTCTAGGATCAAGCTTGATATTTTAGATTTTTGCATCTTTGGGAGTCAAGTATGGGTGTTTGTTCCTGATGACAAATGCAAAGAATTGGAGAAGAAAAGCCAACCACTCATTTTTGTTGGCTATTATGAAGATGTAAAATCCTATCACCTTTTTGATCCTATCACACATGATGTGTTGTTTCGATGGGATATTTAGGTTGATGAACTACCCACTCCACAGGAGTGTACATCTAGTTCTTCTTCTCCCCCTCCTTATTCTACCAAGGATAGTGAGGATTTGCTTTCTATTTTCGATGATGATGATGATGATGTTGCACTTTTTTAGCCACCATAGCCATCTTCTTCACCACCTTTTCCCAAGTGGGAAAAGATCACTCTACAGGCAGCTAGTTCTTTCATTGGTGATCCATCTGATTCTCATTGCACTCGCTCACAGACATCTAGTGTTGCTCTTTTGGGAAAAGCTTGTAGAGATGATCCAATGTTGTTTTCTAAGGCCATTGGTGTACCCAAGTGGGATGTTGCAATGTATGATGAGTATTCTTCATTGATGAAGAATGATACTTGGGATCTTGTCCCTCTTCCTAAGGGAAGAAAACTTGTAAAATGTAAATGGGTCTATAAGACCAAATATGTTACAGATGGATCAATAGATAAGTACAAAGCTAGATTATTAACTAAGGTTTTTTCATAGGTTGAAGGGGTTGATTACTCTAAGACCTTTACCCCTGTAGCTAATATGGATTCTATTTGACTTGTACTCTCTCTTGATGCTTCACAATCTTGGTCAGTTTTTAAGATGGATGTGAAGAGTGCCTTCTTACATGGTGATCTCCATGAGGAGATCTATATGTAATAGCCTCTAGGATTTGTGTAGGACTCATCATTGGTTTGTAAACTCTGTCATTCTCTTTATGGCCTCAAACAAGCTCTTAGAGCTTGGTACAAGAAGATGGATAGTTTTCTTTTGAGTTTTAGTTTTATTCATTGTGAGTCAGATCACAATGTATACATCCTAAAGCAAGGTGAGGAGATTGTCATATTGGTTTTATATGTTGATGATCTCATCCTCACTGGTAGTTTAGATTCATTGATATATGACATTAAGGACAAGTTGGTAGATAGGTTTGATATGATAGATTTTGGACTTCTACATTATTTTCTTGGTCTTCAAGTTTTTCAGTCTTTTGAGGGCATCTCTATTAGACAGCAAAAGTATGCTACAGATATTCTTCATCGATTTGGCATGGCTAATTGTAAGCCTACCCCCACTCCATATCATTTAGGTGTTGTGTTTTCTACCACTTGTATGACTCCTCTTGTTGATCCAACTTTGTATAGGTAACTTTTAGGTAGTCTTTTATACCTATCTCATACCCATCCCAACATCACATTTGTTATGAACCTTGTCTCTCAAATCTCACATGAGCCTCATGGGAGTCATTGGCAAGTGTCCAAGCATATTTTACACTACATTCAAGGCACCACTCACTTTGGTATACATTACGCACCATAGAGTTCTACACAGCTTGTTGAATACACTGACTCTGATTGGGATAGTGATTTTGACACTCATAAGTCCACTTGTGGATTTGATTTCACACTTGGTTTAGGTCTAGTTGCTTGGGCATGCAAAAAGTAGAGTGATATTTCATTGTCCTCTAATAAGGCTAAGTATCGAGGTGCTATCAAATCTAGTCAGGAGACACTTTGGCTTTGATAGTTGCTTGGTGAGTTTGGCTTCACACAACAGGGTCCTACTACTCTTTGGTGTGACAACCAAAGTGCGATTGCTATTTCATGCAATCTTATTGAGCATCAGTGGACCAAACACATTGAAATTCACATGCACTTCATTCGACATCTTATTTAGGATGGAGTTCTTTCTTTGGATTTTGTGCCTATAGCTAAGCAGATTGTAGACATCTTCACTAAACCTTTGGCTTATCCTCATTATCTTCAGTTACGAGTGATGCTTGCGGTGAAGGAAGCTGTACTTGGGGGGGATTTCCCATGAAGTCCTTCCTTCCTTTGTAGCTAGGACCCATATTTGTTTGTCATTCTCCCTATGTTTCACTTAAGCGAGGGTGTTGGAATAATGAATTTTTAAGCTTACCTAGGGATAATAGGGTAAGTTATTTATTACCTAGGATAATTTTTTTTATTGTTGAGAGTCTCTCAACAATATTTTTATTCATAGTATTTGAAAACAAATAGTTTGTTTTCTCTATTTTATAATCATAACAAATAGTTTGTTGTTGTAAAACAAACTATTTGTATTATATATACTTTAAAATCTAATAGATTGGAATGAGAGATTAATGAGAGAATATAGAGAATTTTTAGGATTATCGCCTATTTTTTAGGTGTGAGATAAAAACATATTTTATTCTCTGGTATTATTTTTGCAGTTTACTTATTGTGGGTTCTTTCTCTTGGATTGATCTTGTGGATCTTGTGTATCTCCTGCTCATTCTTTCATGTTATGGAGTTCTCCATTTATCATGAAAATTTATTCAATGAATTGGTCCTTTCATGCCATGGACTCCCATGCCATGGTATTCTATGTCATGGTCTTCTATGACATGCCTCTTCATGTTGGTTATTCCAAAAATTACTTAACCAAAATTTGGGGCTTGACATCACCCCACACTAATCCATTAGTCTATCCTAGACTAATCATTTGTATTGGGATCTACCAAAAACTCTAATCAAATATACTTGATCGTATTATTGGTACATTCTTAATGGGTTAAAGTATTTTGTATCTTTGACATTATTTATTCAATCATCTCTTTAAGCTTATTGGTCTCCTTGAGATGGTCAAGACACTTGTCTAATGTATTTATTAAATTTTCAATGGATGTGGAAGTATCTTTATGATTTCCTTCAAGCATAGTGAGCTTAGTGAAAACCTATCCTTGGAGTGCCATGAAGTTTGAATTTATTTCTTATCGGTGATCACTTAGTATTTCCTCTATTGCCTCCTCATCTTTGAATGATTTGGTGTGATCTATGCAAAATTTTATTACTAAGGAATTATTAGCCAATTGTTATTGTTGAAGCTCTTTTTCTTAAATCTTAAATTTCACAACATTATTGGGTTGGTCCATCTTTTCAAAAACCCCATCTAAAATGGGAATGATATTCCCAACATAGTGTAAGAAACTTTTACACACCTCCACTGCTTCCAAAAACTACTCTATTTCCCAAGTTTGTTCATTCTATGGGCCAATTTATTCCTTACATCATTTAAATAAGAGATCAACCAAGGTCTCTAATTTATCTACTACCTCACCAAAAATAGGTATTCTATTCATGAGTGTCAGTTCCTGGATCAAAATTATTTTACAAATGTTTAATGTTTTACCTTGACAACCATTTTAACTTCTAATTGGTGCTTAATATTAGACAACTCTTCCTCTAACATTGTTTTAGTTGGATCCTTGTTTTTATACAACACCACCATCTTTTCATGTTTCTTCTAGGCCCACTAGACATCAAACCCTGTGAAGGCATTCTACTTTGTAACCTCATGTGAAAAATTTAATAGTGCCATGGTAACCTATATAGGGGTAAACTACCATGGACCTACCCAAAGGGTGTAACGAAGTGGTACCATTTCTAGATATAGTGCAAGGCTATCATAAGGCATCTTAAAATGGTGTTATTAATTATACACATCAAGAAAGAAATACATACCCTACCAAGTATACTCATATGAATCCTCTAGTGTAAAATGAGAATACATATATAATATCTTGTTTGGCACTCCTTTTTGATATTGGGCATGGAAGGTCATGGTTGCATCAATTTTTTTTATCTTTAAGATGGAGTCATCAACTATATCCTTCCCATTAGATAAATCTCTCTCAAGTATCTCAATGTCTATGTCTTCACCTTGATGACTAGCCCCAATGTCAAGCTCACTCATTCAAAAAACCATGTCAAAACCATCCCTATTTTCACCAAGTATACATTCAAATTCCATATAGGGCTCCTCAAGGGTGTTTTCTTCATGCCACACTGGTGAAGGTGTTTTATCAAAATCTAAATTGACCTGATCTTCTTTTGTAACAAATTTTTATAATGTTCTTTAGGCACCATTGTCTTCTATTCCAAAGGAATAGTCTATGTTTATAACTCTATGCCTTTAGGTTGACTAACTAGTGGATTCTTCTTAGGTGGTACCTAGGTAGTCTTTGTCTTTTTAAAGGCTTTAATTGGGTTTTTGTGATATCATCAAGCCCTAAGTGCTTTTGCTTCTTCTCTAGCACTAGTTTTGGTAGGAGTGTATCTTTTTCTCATTTCATGATCCCTAAAGATTTATTATTGGGTTTCAACATGTAAAATAAATGATGAATTGAATATTTGACCAAAATTTGTGGGACTTTAATTTTCATTCTATCTAAATCTAAAATTTCCATATATGCTTTATTCATGGGGTATATGTATAGATGGTAGAGGGTGTGAGTCTTTTCATCAATATTTTCTACAATAATGTTCATCAGTTGTTAATCATATATCTAGTTGAAAACAATCAATAAATATCATGCCATGAAAGTATATGGTAACTTAAGCCATTAAAGTATCTCTTTAGAGATATCCATCCAGATCCATGTGATAGAAAAATGTCACTTAACAACAAAATTTTATTATTCTCCAACCTATTCAATTAATTCCTTTGGAACATGCCATCAATTCCCAAAGGCTTCCTTCATCCCATCATACCATACCTTCATTTTGACTTTATGGAATGTGGTTATTGGTCCAGGGTAGGTGAATGCCTTGAACTACTCCATGGGAGACTCATTCTTAGGTGGGTTTTCCCATTTAAACTCTATAATGGTGTAGTTAGGTATGTCAATCTCATTTAAAACCATCAATAATATAAATGTACCCCATGTAAATTTTTGGATGAGTAGATGGTGGGCTTTCTCTACATCTTCTATAATTTTTTTAGTGAAGTATCACATCCAATCATATTTTAGTCCATTGGTAAATTAATGAGAAACATAAAGGTGGGCCATATACACATATTTCAACCCATATCCACTTCCAACCTTGGTCATTATGATGTGTACAACCACTTTGAGTGTAGGATCTTGAAGACTCATGATATACATGCCATGCCCTTGTTTTATATATTCAAGTTCCATAGAAATATTTTATATCTCATCTTAGTCCTCTAATTCATAAGTACGGTTCATACCCAAGCACAAGAAACCTATTAAATTTATTATTTTTTATGAATTAATACTTATTTGGCACCTAGGAAAAGAGATATAGCCCTCATGTACCCAAAAAATTAAAAAATTCATTGATTTAAATAGATTTACAAAGTATGGAAGATTGAATAGTTGGAAGAGTCCAACATCATTTAGAGAATTAAAAATATTCAAGTCTTATACTAGCTTATTCCTTGTGTTTTTGTGTTCTACCAGGTAGTCTCACTAAAATTCTATTTCATTTCTAAGCTGGTGGTGGTTTTAACAAAAATAATGCAAGTGGGCACATTCAACACTAATTATTTGTGCATAGTACTACCTATGGGTACTACATCTATTCAATCATTAGTAGGGGTGGAGGGGGGTAAAAAAATTCTTATTTACCTATAATTCCATATCCATCTCTATCTCTCATATGCAATCCAATCCCTAAAGGTACCTCTTTACTGGTTAACATAGTCTCACCACCCACACTCTCTAACTCTTCTTCCTTTAGTATCATAGATAAAGAATTACTTCATTAAAAAAATTTATTTGGCCTAATCACCATTAATGGAGCCTTAAGTTTGATGTGAAGATATCCAATCTTACCAAAATAAAATGTGGTTACTTGTTTATCCTACTTCAATGCCTTATAATGGTCGATGTCGACCTTTAAAACCTACAACTCTAAAAATACATGCATCTTTACACTTATCCCAACACTCTATATATTTTCCTCAACTAATACACTCTATAATACTTGAAATTATTCTTAATATATCACATTTCACTTGTTTATAATCTTGTAAATCATTCTGCAATAACTCAAATATGTTCTTTCAGCTCTATGAGTTCATAATTTTATCAATAGTAGAAAGTGAAAAGGCCCATGTTTAACATTTTATAGGATCAAGGGGGTAACTTACATTTAATATCCCCTACCTCTACCATAAATTCATGCAATAAATTTTTATATCAATATTGCCATGATGCAAGTTTGGCACACTTTCCATTACCATTACTCTCCTTGTATTGATTACATGTCCCATCCCATAATTTTCCTAAAGTGCATGAAAACTATAAAGAATTTGACTTTTTTCCATTATAAAGGTAGGAATATTTATTTACCTCAACTTATATTATATATCACATCCTACATACCCTTTTGTCTTTACACACTTAAACTTATGCACCTTTTCTCCTATGTGCATTCCCATTAACCATATCCTGGTACTCCATAAATGTTATACCCTTACCCGACATTAAAATTTGTTCATAGTCCTCGATGATAATACAAATAATTAGAAAACTAAAGTGTTGACTCTAAAACTAATCAAAGGCATGTAATTAGTGCCATGATTTATTCAAAACAATGTAAATCCTAGACTAATCTAATGGTATACACCTTTTTATCACAAAAAGGAAAGACTATTCAGAATAATATGGTCTCAACCTACTACCACTAAAATGAACAAGAAGTAACTGGCCATCTAGTCACTTTAACTTACATGTATCAGTGGTATAGATACTATGAATGATGAAGGGGTTATACTTACATAAAGCTTTTCATAGTGGTACAAAAAAAATGGAATTATAGACTAAGACTTACATACCAGAAACAAAAGTATTATTCTTCAAATAGAAATCATGCCAGGCTTTCTATTTGCATTTATCCACTCCTTGACTCTAATGTATAATAAATCAGGTCTCATCTAGTTGTAACAAATCATCAAGGTTCACTTTAAAGGATGATTCATCATACATTCTACCAACATGTGAAATGCAAGGATAAAGAACAAATAATTCAATCAGAATAACGCTTTAGTACTAAACACAAGATTGAATGGTGTGATCTTGTTTAAGCATTTTTAAGTGGTTTGATATGACCATAATACTATAGACACATGATCATATAAATTAGTGTGTCCAATATTAAATATATTGGTTAATATATTACCTAAGATATAATTGAATTCTTTAGCCATACCATTGGCTCGAGGATGATATAATATTATTTTATGGTGCATGATCATGAATTATAGTTTTCAATGACTAAATGCCTCAAGACCCCGCTAAATACCCCCTAAACCTTCTTAACCCTTAACCAACCCATCTTAATCCAACCAAATCACTATTCTCCTAGTCACATAGTACTATTCAAAATTACTATTTGAAAGTACTATTCACTATCACTATTCACTATCAGACCCACTATCACTATTCATGATGACATGGCATGTGACATGGCAAGTGACATGGCAAGTGATATGGTAAATGACATAGAAGGTGAAATGGTAAGTGACATGGCTTATAATTGATGTGGTTCAATGTGGGATATCATACCCCAGTTGGGACCCTTTTATAATGTGTTTAATGACCTCATTTAAGCATCACAAGGGGCCCCCTTGAAATAAAAATAATTTACCCTTGAGGAGCCATCATTAAAAATATATTTTTCCTTCACACATTAAATTAGCCTTCAAAAAGAGATATCTAGCTCTTTAAAGACAAAGGACACCCATTTTTGACTTCCTAGCCCAAATGGGAGACTCACCAACCCAAATGGAAATCCCCACCAACCTCATCATTAACTATTCCTGCAACACATAAAATGGTGCCACATTTGGTGTGACACCTCTTTAAGTGCTTAGATGAAGATAATAAATGGTGGTGAAAAGTCTTTAAGCATCATTAAAACCCATGTGCATGATTTCCATTTAAAATTGCACTCATGTGCAAGGTGGGAGACATGCCAACCAAAATAGGAAGACCTATGATCCAAGCGAGAATACTATCCACCTCATCCTTGACTTATTTATGAGCTCCACTTGGAAAAATTCACCACATTTCACTATTCCCCTCTTTTGGAATGATTCTTCACAATAAATGCTATAAATATCCCCCCTCTCCTTCACCAAAGGTTAAGCTGGAAGTTAGTATTTGTTATTAACATATTGTTTCAGGCTTTAAAGGAGTTTACCATTTTTTAATTCATCCACATATTGAAATAAAAGAGCATGAAGCAATGAAACTCTGCCAAAATCATCAAGGATCTTCAACAAGCCAATCTTCATCAACAAACATCTTCAAGAATTGAGGTAATCTTGTTGTTTATCTATCATAATTTATTAATTTATTTCCCTTTTTCCTCATTATTTAAACTTATTCCTCCCTCACCATATTATCATTTTATCCTCTTATCCACATCTCTTTGCCCTCTTGATCATCTTTTACCCCTTTGCCTTCTTGGCCCTATTTTTGACCATTTATCCCTCTTGTTTTCTTGAAAATATTTACTCACCATTCCAAAAATTTCCAAACCCAAACCAAATAATTATTTTGATCTTTATCAAATCAATCCAAACCAAAAACCATAACTTTGTTTTAATCAATTTTCAGCATTAGCATTATTTAAACTAGTTGCTTTACTTTAACCATCTAAGCAAAGAATTTAGTTTTATTAATTAATTTGTTGTTATTTTATGTTATTAGTTTAAGTTTTTTTATCATTTTATTCAAATATTTCCATTTTAATTTACCAACTTAATTGTTTAAACAAAGTGGATTGACGGCCTCCTAGAAAGCTTTTGCTTCTAGTATCTAGCTCACGCTAGGCAATCCATCCAAATACTTATCTAACCAATAAGTTTTGTGGTAGTTATTTATAATTATATGTAATTATTCCCTAACCAAATATGAGTTATCACAAAGTCTAGATTTGGCATGTGTGCATTCAACCTGTATTCTTCTACACACCCTTCACTAGTTTCTTCTTTTTACACTTAGGAAAAAGCAAAAAATAGATAGAAACAAGGATATAGATGATCTCATTGATGAAATGAGAGCCTCAATAACTATTCAAACTCAATATACATACAAACCATGTTATTATATTATCCTAGATGAATATTGCATCATGGCAGTGGTAAAATCCCTTGTTAGCTTAACTTTAGCCCAATGAGTAAGGTAGTTAGTAACAATGATAACATAACATACACTAGTACACCTCCATATTAGGTTTATGGGGGAAACAAAGTCAATATCCCACTTTTAAAAGGGTTATTATGAAAATATATGATTAAGGGGCATAACATACCTTCCATTTAATTTTCCCATGCATTGGAGAATGTCACATTGCCATGTGTAAATCTTAGAGTCCTTAAACAAGGTAGGACACCATAAACCAACCAAAAGGATATTTCATGATGTAACTTCATTGTCATAGTGTCCTCTAATTACACCTTCATGGAATTTATAAAGTTCCTGATAATGATCATGATACATGACACAACATCAAAAAACTTCATCTTTTCCAAGCTTATAAAGGTCTCCCCTTATAATTTAGATTAAAACAACACAAATAACTAATTTATTATTTTCTAGAGTGATAAAGTGAGTTGGTGTTGGACCTATATTCAAAAAGGTAGCAATATATTATATCTCCTTTGGCATGTGTGTAACATGAAATAATAGCACGTTAGGCAAGTCATTTTCTATGGTATATGTTGGTTCACCAGATTCAATATATGAAAGATGATCTAGACTAAAATTAGCCTTATTAGGTTTGACCATTACTAAAAATTGGAACTCTTAAAAAAATATATATATTGGTAAATGCATCTATGCAATACCAATTTATTTAATAAGTAATTTAGTGTCTCATGGTCTATGAAGAAGATAAATGGAGTAACTAACAAGTACTAATATAAATTTTTGAGGGTATAAGCAATAAATAATACTTCACTCTCTATAATCATATATTTTTATTTAACTATAGTAATATTTATACTTGAAAAATAGATAAGCTGGTCTAAGTTGTCCTCACCGGGTTGAGCAAGGATAACACCAACCACCATGTCAGAAGCAAGGCATGAAAAGCCTTTGTCTAGTCTAGAAATTAGAGAATAAGGGTGGTGATAAGATTATCTTTGAATGCAATAAATTTTTGATAGTGAGTATCAGTCTAAACAAACTAACCATTTTATTTCATTAATTCCTCTAGAGGCAAAAAATCTGAACATATCAATGAATAAACTTTCTATAATATACAGTATGCCCTAAGAAGGTACATACCTCTCACTAGTTAGTCAGTACTAAAAGTTAAATTATAACAACAATATTGGTTGGGTCCATCAAAAGTCCATCACAACATATGACATGGCCAAGTAGAATGTTAAAGGGGTAGAAAATAAACATTTCTTTAGATTTAGGGAATTATTAAGGTTTCAGCAATACTCAAGCATTATTCAAAGATTTGAATAGTGGTCCACACTAATCCATGAAAAGTCAATTCATCAAGGTAGACTTGAATAAACTTATAAATAAATCCCTTAGAAGCTTCAACTGTAATTTGAGAGAACATAATAGGATTTTTCTTTAACCCAAATGGCATTACATTGTAAATAAAAGGATCTCCACTAGGTTGTAAATATAGTATTCAACCTATCATCTTCTTTGATATGAACTTGATGGGACCCATATTAGCCATTTATAGATGTATATATTTCACACCCAACAAATCCTTAAAGTATCTCTTCAATGAAGGGTGTCAAAAAGGGGTTGATAATGCAAACAGTGTAAAGTACCCAATAATCCACATAGATCTAAATTCATCCATCCTTAATTATACTTATAACCATGGGACTTACCCACTTAGACTCATCGATAAAAGTAATTAATATCACATGAAACATGATATCAATTTGTTCTTTAACTCAAACACACAAGTTAGGACTCATCTATTAAGGCCTCTACCTTATATGTCGAGTGCCTTCTACCAACTTTATGTGCATTTTTCCTAAATAATAATTCACACCTTTTTATTTTAGTATATTTCCATAGGAAGACATCTTGATAAGTTTTTAATAGCTCAAAGGCCTTAGATATTTTAGTATCAGGCCAGTAATCCCCTATAATATCCATATTAGGTGCATCCTTCATGCCAATATTTTATTGAATAGTCTAGAGAATCTCCAAGTATTGGTGTAGTTAGTTTGGGATGGTTTTATGAAAATTATTCATGCCATAATCTATGTTCATAGTGAAATGATCAGTTGATAGTTAGGAAGATTAGATTTGACACCTTTATTGACTTGATAGATGACTTTATGCTTACCTTTATGGATTTGTTCTCTTAGTGCATGGTCTAGTATAATTTTAGGTGGTGGAGAGGATGCTTGCTCACCAAGTTTATGAAAAATAGTCAAGATTTTCTCCCACATTCCATGTATGCATATGATTTGATGATTAATTGGGGATAGGTCATTAATGATAGCCTAATGCATGGCTTGTAATATAAGGCATAAATACATTAATGGGGATAAATATGATAGTGCCAAAATCATATTACTCTCAAGAAGATGCCAAGAACAAGTGTGTATATGGTGCTCTTCATGGACATGCCATGCTCTAGCATAAGTATGTAGAGTTCCATAGAATGTTTGAAGCCATAGCTACTTAGTATAAAAGGTTTCATCTATCTTCCACATAATATTACAATCTTCAAGGTGAGGCTCTAGATCTCTGTTTTCACTATAACTGATGGTGTTATATATATGAGTATCATGGTGAAAATGATGGTGTAAATTAGAATGATCTTACTCCAAATTAAAATAATGCTCCCAATGATTGTTCCACCCCTAAGAAATTGTGGCATCAATTATATGAATAATTGATCATACCTCATCAATGTCAGAGTCATAGAAGGCTGCCAACTACTGTACAAAATTGTAAACTTCCATTTGACCATGGAACCTCAAAGATTCATCTAAATATGGTGGTGGTTTATCCATGATTTTTCCATGAAGGAGACAAACAATTTTATGATATTTATGATACTTCCATAAAGTATCATCATGACTTCATATGGCACCATAGATCCTCTTAGTAAGATCATAGTCACCTTAAGCCCATTAGTCACATGAATTACAAGTGGTTTCAAATAGATATTGTGCATCTATCCAATGTAAGATATCATCTGGAGTGGGGTCAAGACATTCAATACCCCAAGCTGTGACATTATAAATTTGTTTGATGTCTTCATCAACATTGATCAGATCAACATAGGGAGGCACGTGAGCATGGTCTAAAGGAATGACAATACATTTATCATCATTCTAAAAGCTGATGTAGTACTTATTAAACATTTAATCACCATTATTTATGTGACACTAGGGTGACCCAATAAATCTAGGATATCATCAGCCTCAACCAATTTTATGACTTCAAAATTAGATTTGAAAGTAACATCAAGGATCTATGGTGGAATCCTTTAGTAAACTAATGGGTAAAATAAGAGTCTTGTTAGAAATAAATAATATACAGGGTGAAGGTTTTAAAGTTGGGTTGGCCATATTCTACCATGTATCCTTAATAAGAACATTTACTTCAACACCTATATTAACCAAGATATTCTAGATAACCCATCCATCTATAATGGTGTTAACCAATATCTCCTTATCCCCTTCTAAGATAGGTTGGATGTGAGTTTTATGACATTATGCATGGTTTAGCTAGTGATATTAAATAGGCTTAGGTGTATGATGCCTTATCTAGTTATGTAATAAGGGTAAAATTCCTCATCTAGTAGTTATTTGTATAACTCTTGAAATTCATCTCATGTTGTCATGAAGGTTTATAGATTTTTACATATTAGTACATTTAACAACATCATGATCCTTGAGAAAATAGATATCTCCCTAAAATTATGTTACCAAATTCATAGTTTCATATAACACCTCCTTATGTTGTTGAGCATATTAATAGTGAGTATCATGAGGCTTCTCATGTTAAACTTTATCAATAGGTATATTGGACATAGACTAGGACTAACTGCCACTCCACGTTTTAATATTGAATTTTGGACACATTGGATTTATAGGGCATGGCATCCATTATGGATTTTCAATATGTATCATGATGGCACTCTTATCATTTCTTTCCTTTGCAATAATAATGTACAAGTCAGGCTACTCCTTTATATGGTATTCAATTCTACAAAAAGCATATGTAGGATATATTGGGCAATCATGATGGTAGTGATCAAGGGAACTACACTTATAAAAATTTCATGGGGGAAAGCATCCACCTCCACATCCACAACCTCAACCACTAAAATGATAACCACCCCTATTATCTTGGTTATTAGTAACATATGACTGAAGCATACCACATGCATGTGCCTTATGAATTTCAATAATGAGATGAAAATCATTAGTATCAAGAGTGTAAGAATCACATATCTTAAAGTAGATTATACCTTTGACTAAGTGGTATGTTGTAATAGAGGACAATCCTAAACATCATGTTCTTATTTATAACTCTCACAAGATTACTTCAACATGGCTCAAATACTATTACAAAGATAATTATTCTATTTTTGGCCTTCAAACTCATAGTATACACACCATAAGCCACTGTGGGTGTCATGATCATGATGTGAAATGATATTTTCTAATTGAGACAACATTAATATTATTTGAGCCTCCATTAAGGGACTAATACCTATGTCAATACTTCTAACATATTTAACATGAAGGGAAACTTCTAAGGTCTCACATAAATTGATAAAAGTTTTATGTGACAAGGTATGCTTGAAAAGGGAAAAATAAACCTCCTATGAACCATTGGTCATGTTAAGCAGTGTTTATCTCAAAAGATTATTTGGAAAGAAGTGTCTTGAAATGTGCATCATACTCATATATGATCTTAGTGAGTTACTAATTGATATCTTCAAGGTAGATATACTCTACTACTCAAACTCTGAGATGTCAAATTCATAGAGTAATTTTTCCTTGAACTAATCACAATCCACCACAACTTGCTAAAGATCATACTGTTGGTACCATTTTTGTGCACAATCTAGAAGGGTGGTTACAAGCTAGTTTGATTTTCATTTATAATAGATAATGTCCTACACTCATTACATAATTTCAAACTTGTGAACATGCTCTATGGAATTTTCCACACCTTGATATTATGGAAATTGTAGTGTCCTCTCATAGTATACAGTGGGTGGATGGGGTGCTTTCAATAGGGTTTAATAAGAATCACATCTATTCACTCCTATAACTTATGGGGGAGGTCCAAAAATACCTACTATGCCTCCTCCAATTCCTTCATTCTAACTATTATAGTCTTAATTTTCACCCTTGGAGAGGGTTCTTCAAACTCTCTCTAACTAAGCTATAATATTGGGACAACCCTAGGCTATGGGTAACTTATGTTGGGGTTGAACCTCTAGATAAGGCTGACTTCCTCTTGATACTCACCTAAAAATTAATTTTAAACTAATGATTCATAGGTAAAAGTGTTATAAATATGGTTACAGTCTCTTAATAAACATACAAGGGTGATGCACCAAGTTTAAATGAACACTCATATAATCTTGAACATGCACTAGATCAACAAAAGATAACTATGGCTTACTCAATATTATAATCTCACTAGTTGCATAAATATTTCATAAAAGAGGTTCCAAATAGAACACTATTCTAGACCTACAAGTTAGTTTTAAAACACCTTCAAAGTGGCAAGCATAAGGGGAAAAAACTAGGAAAAATCTCCTTCACAAATTCACCATACACAAGCATGCAAAGCATTGATTAAAGACAAGAGATAGATAAATATTTGATCATATTACTTCAAAAATCCATTCTTACAATATTTTGATAGGGTTTAACCATATCAAATGAGCACATTCTTGTAATAGTCTCAATGAGTATCCTTGTCTCAAAAAATAAAATGCTAAATTCTAAAAGTTGAGAACCCCTTCAATGGGAATGAGACTAGGATATGTAGGAGTAGAGAGAGAGAAAGGATGTGGGAACATGCTATCAAAAAAAGAACACTTTATCCTGGGTCATTAATTGAACCTAAGACATCACCTTTTATACCTTATCCAATGAAATCCTTATCACCCTTTTGATCAATCAAAACATGCTAATGGCTTATTGAGTGATAAAGTCCCTAAAGGTTTTGAGGATGAATTGAATTCTCCTTACTGTAGTTCTTAACACTAGACCTTTTCTTTGATCCTTCACACCATCTCTCACTTGAAGATAAAACCTCATGCTCATGGATCTAATTAGATCATGGCTTTATGACTTTTAGGGAACTATTTGTCAAGACTACAACCATCTTAAAGGATGAAGGCCCTTTTCATGAATCATATCTTTAATTTATCTTCATTTTTGGATCATAGGTCCATTTATAGGTGGAAAACCAATCTAAGGTTATTGGTTTCCCTATAGTTTCCAAATCAATATAGACCTATAGACTATATAATACTTTTTTGTATTATAATAATCCCATATAGACCTAATTTATCTCTATAGAAACCAAAAACACATATATTCATACATGTATCCTTCTTAAAATGGTGAATATTATTATAGAAACAACCCTAACTGATCATAAAAATGAAGTAGAGGTCCATATTTAACCTTAATGCTGATCTATATGTATTTTTTATATCCTAATACATCATATTAAATGCCCCATGGCATTTTAATGAGATTCAATGGCATCAAGAAGACCATACAAAACCTTGCTATCCATGGTAAAAAATATCTTCTCAACCTCTATCAAGAATTATGGGCTTGCCTTTGCTCTAATTGGTTGTCAAAAATTGACTTGGTTCATTAACACATTGACTCATCTCACCATATCAATTTCAATTAGTGCAAATGACCATGAAAAATTGATCCTCTACCAACTAAATTCATCATTTACACTTATCACACACACATTCACTCTTGATATTCATTGACCCTTTGACCTCTGCTCATTGTTAGATCTAAGTGTATGATTGAATGTGGACTATTAGATCACCTACGACCCACTTTTTTAAAACTAATAGCTACTTTATGATCTTAAAATTAGCATCCTCACTCCCATAAAATTACCTTCACATGACCATCATTTATGTTTATGTGACCATAAAATTTAATCTCAAATATATTTCCTTTGCTCTAAAACTTGATGTCTACATGAATGTCTTATGCCTTTTACCAAACTTTGAAGGCTTAGATATTGAAGTGTAAGAGTCATGGAGGCACAAATTTTTTAAGATATGTTATTGAGGTAGAAAATAACAAACCCATTTGATCTTCTAGTCCCAAGATATTTCTAGGTGAAGATATTAAATTCTCAAGTTGGCTGGTCCATATCTATTCCTGCATGATGTCCTAACGACGGTCGAGCTTATTTGGATAAGTATGGAAAACCTAGAAAAATATGATTGAGGAGCAAACTTTGATCATGTATAACTTTAGTTACACTTTGATAGAGTATTTTAAACTTAGTACATAATAACTATGGATCAATATGAATAAACCCATATGATCACTTTCCCTGAATCATCCACACATGGTAATGGTGATGTTAACAAAGTGGCTACTCAAAATTTATGTTACTAGGCCCAAGTGTATTAATGAACACAATCAAGAACCATGTATATCCCTTGCATTTCCACATCTATTCCAAGAACTCTCAACATCCCAAAGAGTTTCTATAACCTATCTATCTTCTCATCCATTAGCAACTTGATCCATTTGGGCACAAGCTTGATATGTGGGCTAAAAATGGCCAACATATTTGGTGACTCATAAGGAAGAATACTTTCTATGTTTTGAGAACCTATACCATTTGCCTTATCTATTCCATTGGGTGTGGATTCATTATCCTCTTTAATTTGATTTGACCCTCTCTTGAAACAATAAGGATTAAAGAAATAAAATAAAATGCTCGAGGGACTTTGGAAAAGGAAACAATAGAACAAAAAATAAAAGTACACAAGGCACATAGAGGAAAGAATAAATTTATTCTAACATGTACAATATGTTATAATGGATGCAATTCTATTTCAATAATATGGATTTAAATGAATACCATTGACTAGGATGGGTAATATCTCTCCATTTAGTTTGGCAAGCTGAAAAGCATTATGTTCCATGCATCCATGGATCAAATAAGGACCACTCCACAAGCTATCAAACTTGGTATAGTTTATTTTTTTAACCTTATTTGAGTCCCATTTAAGGACTAGGTCCCCTTATTTGAAGCTCCTTATCATATCTCTTTTTTCAAAGGCCTTTTTGACCTAAGCTTGATATGATTCCAAAGTTTTCATAGCAAGGTGCCTAGTTTCTTCCAACTCCATGATTTCTATCATCCTCACATTCATGGGCTCATCCTTTATCAACTCAAGTTGATGGGATAATCCTAATATATGCATATCAAGGGAGATAATAAATTTGGATTCCCTTCCATACATAAGAATGTATGGAGAATTAACATTTCCAAATTTATGAGTCACTCTATCAGCCTACAAGGCTATCTTTAGCTTGGTGTGACATGTTCTCTAATTATATTCCATGGTCCTCCTAATGATCCTCAAAAAATTCTTGTTTATGGAATCTATTATTCCATTGACTTGAGGATAGTAGTTGGAAGAGGTTCTAAGGTAGATGCGTAGTTGATATCCCACTTGATTGTCTTCATACCAAGGAATGCCAATCCATTATCATAAATTATGGTCATTGGGACACCAAACGTAGTAAAAAGGCTATCATATAAATCTAAGACTACACTTTCACTAGCCTCCTTTAAAGTAATGGATTCTACCCACCTGATGAAATAATTAATTAGACTAAGAATCCATTTATGCCCTACACTTGATGGTGGATTGATAATTCCTATGAAGTGTAATCCCCAATGCATAAAGGGTTACTCCACTTGAATAGGATTGAGTGAAAGGGTTGCTAGTTTTCATTTTCCTACAAAGAGGGCACACTTATAGAATTTTATAATCTAAGAATGATCATCCTTGAAAATATTGGACCAGTAATAACCATCCCTCATTACCTTTGTTATGGTGGTTTTAGGTGTAAAATGACCTCTTATAGTTCCATCATGGAACTGCTCTAAGAGTTTGGTCACCTGGTCATCATCTATACATTTAAGGAGTACCCCATTAAGGTCCTTTCCAAAAAAACACCATAAAATAATGTATAAGGTATATATTAAAGTTTTAAACACCTTCTTTTTGCTCTATCTAAACCTTGTGGGAATTCTCCTATTGTTAAGAAGTGAGCCATATCTTGAAGCTAACTATCTTGAAGTGGAGGTGTACCTACCTAAGTTATCTTGGGTCACCAAAATAGGTTCTTTATCTTCTTGGAATTCATTCACCATATTTTCACATAAACTCTTTCCCTTTAATAGTTTGGTGACCTTGATCTCTATGTCATATTCCATGACCTTTGTGATCTAGCCTACTCTCTTGTCATTCAAATCCTTGTTGAGGAAATCTCTAACTCTAGGATGAGACACCATAAGATGGATCTTACTATTAGATAGCATGGTATTGAACTTCTTGAGACTTCTCAAGGATAAAATAATAAAATTCTCAATGATAGTTTACCTCACCTCATATCTTTCCATCCCTTTACTAAATAAGGAAATTGGTTTCTCTATTGATTCACTATTCTTCTACATCAGCATGGATAATATATTGTCAATGTTAGCAAAGGTGTACAAGAAGTATTTAGAGAAATTAGGATTCAAGAGTGAGGATTCTTGGGAAATGACCTACATGATAGCTTCAAAACCTACCTCACCTTCATCAAACCAATAAAACACTTGGATCTTCTTTATCATGGTGATGATAGGCTTGACTAGGTTTTTAAAACTAGGTATGAAACTTCTCACAAAGTTGATATTCCCAAGGAACTCTTGATCCCCTTTATATCCATTGTCAAGGATAAGGCTAAGATAGCACTTAATCTATTAGGTTCAATGCATAATCCCTATTTTGAAATAATATGACCCAATAGTTTGCCTTCATGCATAAATAACACACATTTTTGGGGATTTAAAGAGATACCATACTCTCTGCATCTCTAGAATATCAGCCTCAAATGGTCCATGTGCTCACTAGAATTCTTGGAAAAGACTATGATGTCATATAAGTATACCAACACCATTTGATTTAGCATTCCTTGGAAGGCCATGTCTATTAATATTTTAAAAGTTACCCCAACATTATACAATCCAAAAGGCATCTTCTAATAAGTAAATGTCTCCCATTGGTGGTGAAGGTAGTCTTGTACTAGTCCTCTTCTCTCACTAGCACTTGGTTATAACTTGAGTATCCATCTAAGAGAGAGAAGTGTTTTAAACCAATAACTAATTATAGGAATTTATCCATGCATGGTAGAGGTTAATGATCCTTAAAAGAGACCCTATTAATATCCCTAAAGTACACACATAGTCTGATCTCCCCACTCCTTTTTTTGATAGGTACTAGATTAGTTATTTAGGAGGAGTGTTAATTGGGAAAATGATCCTATATTCAACAAGCTTGGTCAAATATTTTCTCATGAGATCTTAAATCTTGGGATTTATGGGCCTCTACTTCTACCTAATAGGCTTAGCATTAACCTCTAGCTCTATTGTGTGTTGGGATAGATTAGGATCAAACCCCTTAGGTCACTATATTTCAAAGCAAAGATGTCTACATATTTCTTAAATATCTCTATGAAAGCATGCCTTTCAACTTTAGTGCTTACCTTTCCAAGATTGAATAACTTGTCTTTAAAGATAATAACTCTCTCATAGTTATCTTCATTAGTCAACATCATTATTTTATCCTTACTCATATGGTTCCCTTCATGAAAGAGTCCTTATTGGGTGACTAGCTCTTTAGGAAACTTATTAGACCTTAATTGAACAATCTGCTCCCCATAATGATGTTGCAATTTTTATTGGTTGAGGGAGGAGAACTTTGCTTCTTACTACAAGAAATTTTCAATCTATGTCATTGTCAAAGACCTACCAATAAGCTTCATTATCTAGAACTGATGGTCTTATTACCACTTTAACATGTGGTAGCCCTTTGTCCATTTAAATTGATTGGGGATGTCAAAGTGATCTCACATAGCTACTAGTCTATTAGCATGTTGATTTTGGCCTCTCAACATTAATTGGATGTTAAAGGCCTCAAAGTCCTCAATTAGGTCCCACACTCTATATTTATAGGACTTCATTAAAGGGTTCTTGGTGGCATTCTAACCTCTAATTTAGTGTACAACCAATTCACTATCCCCATAGACTTTCAACTACTTGATACTTCTCTTATTAGCCCATTGAAAGCCATGGATGAGACCCTCATATTCTATTACATTATAGGAGTAAATTAATTGGAACCTATATGAAGATAAGTACTTATAATTTGAAGGGGATATTAACATGACACCTATACCCACCCCATGCTTTCTCTTTGAGCCATTAAAGAACAAATTTTATAATTCACTATGATCTTCTTGAGGCCTCATGAGGGATGGTAAAGGTTGGATTTATTCATAAAAATAGTAGATACCTAATTCCTTTTCCTCAACACCTTATAAGGGATCCACTAACTAGTTGCCATTCCATAGCTCATCTAAGAACATGTTTGGTACCTCTTTTAGATGAGTGTTCAAATCTTACCCCATTACAAATTAATCTTCATCAATGATGGTGAAATTGATGTTCACATTATCTAGTCTATGTGGCTCTATATAGAATTATGTAATGGGCTTTGCTTTTATTGACACTTTAGTCCCATAACTTGTCGTATATGACCAATATACTACAAGATATCCTCCTATCTTTGTTGTGAACTCTCTAGATAAACATAGTACAAATTAAGGAGGCACATCCTAAATCAATACATCTTGAGCCACTAAAACACTAGGACAAGATTAAAGGGTCATATTGAGGTCCCTAATTATGCCAAATGGCTTGGGAGAAGAACCATCAAGTTGAAACACTCCTTCATATTATGGTTCATATTTTAGACCAAGTTGATTGGCTATGGAATTTAACATCACTAAGATACTAACCGTACTATCCACTAGGCAATTATGCACTATAGAGTTTCCAATGATTATTGAAATATAGAAGGGGAAAAGCTTGACTACTTTACTTGATTAGCGTTCATTTGGTCCTTTATTTTTATTTGTGAGAACTTCATTCACCTTTTTGGTTGGCTTCTCTATAATTTTTATAACATTAATCTTAGACAAACCCTCCTAAAGAATGTCCACTTGACTAGGCATGGATAACATATCCCACTTGGACACACTCACATTTGACTTCTTAATTTTTTAAACAATGTTTATGGGTGAACCACCAACCTTTTATTTTGCTTTGGGAGCCACCATTGCTGTTTGTTGAACTTGTGAGCCTTGGGGCACAAAAATATTCCCTTAGCTTTGATTTTTTGGAGGTATTGGAACCTTTAAAGTGACATTATGTTCACTTGACTTTGTTAGTGGAGTAATGGTGGTAATCTCTTTGATTGCTTCCCAATTACCATCCATGTTCCTCCTTTTAAATATTATATTTTCAGTAACTAGAACATAGGCTTGACTAGAATTAGCCTACTAGTTGGATGCATAACACTCCTCCTATTCATAGTTGATCATTATAGCATCTAAATGATATGGTCCTTGGTTAAACCCTTGACCTTGAGGAGCTTCTTATGGCTTGGTCATCATAGGTACCTCTATATTTTTGTCAATGAGATCTTGGTTGTATCCAAAATTAGAAACTTATTGCCATTGATCATTGAAGTCTTGGTTAAGGTCAATATTTAGGATAATATATTGACCAAAAGACTGGTTCCAAGGCATGGTACCCTCTACTTTTTGGGCCACATTATTTTAAACTAGTACCAAGGAGTTAGAAGTAATAAAAACATTAGGATTGTAGTTATTTTTCCTATTGTAGCCATGTTGTCCTTGTCCTTGATTTTGACCTTGGCCCTAGCTTTGGTAGGTCCCCTTATATGGTGGCTTATTTGATTAAAAGGCTTGTTACCTTTTGACATTTACTAGCTCATTCCCTAAGGACTGAAACATGTTTTTGATCTCTTGAAAATTCTTTTTCTCTAATGAGTCACTAGATCCACTAGTATAAGCTTTTTATTTATTTGGTTTAGGGATTGCAACAATTGTTAGTGTAGGAGGAATGACATCCAATGGAGGGATAGAAATAGGAGGTGGTCTAGTTTTAAGAAATAAGGGCATCGGTGGTTTGGGTGTAATCTTGCTAGCCTAGACTAGATAATTTTCTACTTTGATGGCCACTTCATAAGCATATAGAAGTATATTTACTCCCATGAATTGTAACATCACTTTTATATCACTATTTAATGCCTTCAAATAATATAGGAAGGCAAAGTTAGGGGTTAGTCTAACTATGATTGGGATTATATCCCAAGTTTTTTGGAACCTTGTGTTGAAGTCTTGCATGACTTCATGAGGATATCTCCTAATTGTAGTTAGTTACTCCACAAGTGACAAATGGTCACTTTTATCCTTATATATTTTACACAAGGCTTACCCTAATTGGTCCCATTTTTGAATGGAATTGGTAGTAAGTCCTCTACACTAATCTAGGGCCTTTATTTTGAAATAAATAACTAACAACCTAAGAGATCTATTATCTTCAATGAAATTATGGTAATTTAAAAATTTGGATATGTAAATGAGGTGGTTATAGGGTGTTGTGTCTTAGTTTCTAATGTACTAGGGAACACTCTTAAGGGCTATAACTAGGATAGGATCATAATGAGAAAGGGATAGAGGGATTTGGCCATTAAAAACTATAAAATCTCTAAGTATTACCATGGATATGCAAGAGGTTAATAAAGTTCTTCTTGTAGTTGAAGATCATGGAAATGACCTAAGGGAAAAAGTTCCTTGATATGGATGTGTATTAGAAAACCTTAATATTTTTGATAAATGTAAAGGTGGTTCAAAAAATTCAAAAGGAATACCTTTTCAAGTTGACCTTTTTTCTACCTTTGACATGAGATGAAGCTACTATTCTACACCAAATTTTTGATTCCTCCTTTTGGAGTTGTTATATGGTGTATGGGAGCTTAACTATTGTAAATTTGATTAAACTAACATCAACTTTGATCAATCCTCCTTTTAAAATAAGTGGGTCCCATTAGGCATGCCAAAAACTATTATAGACTTAATTTTCACCCTTGGAGAGGTTTATTTAGTCTCTCTCCAATTAAGCTATAATATTGGGATAACCTTGGGTTGTGGGTAACCTATGTTGGGGTTGAATCTCTAGAGAAGGCCAACTTCCTTTTGATGCCCACCTAAAAACTAATGATAAAATAATGCTTCATATGGAAAAGGTTTGGAAATATGGTCAAAGGATATTAATAAATCTACAAGGGTGATTCACCAAATTTAAGTGGACACTCATATAAGCTTGAATACACACTGGATCAATAAAAGACAACTATGGCTTACTCAATCTCACAATCTCACTAGTTACATAAATATTTCATAGAAGAGGTTTTAAACTAGTAGTATAGACTTGCAAGTTAGTTTGAAAACACCTTCAAGGAGACAAGTAAAAGGACAATAAACTAGGAAGAAACTCTTTCACAAATTTACCATACATAAGCATGCTAAGTACTAATTAAAGATAAGATAGGAAAAGAGTTGATATCATTACTTCAAAAAATTGTTATTATAATATTTTGATAGGGTTTAACCATATAAAATTAACACACTCTTGCAAGATTCTTGATGAGTATCTTTATATTAGAAAAGAAAATACTAAATTCTAAAAGCTGAGAACCCCTTCAATGGGAATGAGACTAGGATATATAGGGGATAGAGAGAGAGAGAGAGAGAGAGAGAGAGAGAGAGAGAGAGAGAGAGAGAGAGAGAGAGAGGATGTGGGAGCATTCTATCAAAAAAAGAACACTTTGTCCTAGGTCATTAATTGAATTGAAGCCACCACCTTTTGCACTTATCCAATGAAATCCTTACCACCCATTTGACCAATCATGACACTACCATGGCTTGTTGAGTGAGAAATTCCACAAAGGTTTTGAGGATGAATTAAATTATCATAGTTGTAGTTCCCAACACTCGACCTTTTCTTTGATCTTTCACATCATCTATCACTTGAAGACAAAACCTCATGCTCATAGATCTGACCAGATCATGGATTTGTGCCTTTAATGTGGAAATTTTTCAAGACTAAAGTAATGCTAAAGGATAAAATCCCTTTTCATTAATCATATCTCTACTTTATCTTCATGTTTGGATCATAGGTATATTTATAGGTGGAAAACCAATCTAAGGTTATTGGTTTTCCTATAGTTTTCAAATCAGTACAGACCTATAGAATATATAACACTTTTCTATATTATAATAGGCCAAAATAGACCTAATTTATCTCTATAATAACTAAAATCCCATATATTCATAAATGGATCCTTCTTAAAAGGGTGAATTTTTTTGAAAATAAACCCTAACATAACATAAATATGAAATAAAGGTCCATATTTAACCTCAATGGTGATCTATATGTGTTCTTTATATCCTATTACATCATATTGACTATGCCATGGTGCTTGAATGAGATTTAATGGTATTTGGAGGACCCTAGAAAACCTTTTTGTCCATGGTCAAAAATATCTTCTCAACCTCTATTGATAATCTTGGGTTCTCCTTTACTCTAATTGGTTGTTGAAATCTGACTTGGCTCATTGACACATTGACTCATCTTACCCCATCAATTTCAATTAGTATAAATTCATGTGAGATTTTGATCCTCCACTAGTTGAATGTGTCATTACCACTTGTCATGCACACATTCACTCTTGAGATTCACTAACCCTTTGACCTCAACTCATCATTAGATCTAAGTGTATGATCAAACATGAACCATTAGATTAATTGGGACCCACTATTTGAAAACCAATGACTACTTTATGATATTAAAATTGTCATCCTTGCTCTTATCAAATGAAATTCACATAACCATCAAATTTAAGCTCAATTATATTTCCTTTACTCTATCTAAAATTTATATCTGCACAAATGTCTTATGACTATTAACCAACTTTGAAGGCTTAGATCTTGAAGCATAAGAGTCATGGAGGCACTAATTTTGTAATATATGTTCTTAAGGTAAAAATGAAAAAACCCATTTGATATTATAGTCCCAAGAAATTTCTAGCTAAAGATATTAAATGCTCAAGTTGGCTGCTACATATCTACTCCTATGTGACATCCTAGTGATGATTGAGCTTATTTAGCTAAGTATGGAAAAATTATCAAAATATGAATAAAGAGCCAAATTAAATCATGTATAAATTCATTTTCACTTTTTTAGAGGGTCTAGAACATAGTGCATAGTAACTAGGGATCAAGATGAACAAGCCCATGTGACCACTTTCCTTGAATCATCCACATGTGGTTATGATGACATCAGTAAAGTGCCTGCTCAAAATTTATATTACTAGGCCCAAGTTTCTTAATGAACATAATGAATAACCATATATATCACATGTATTTATAGACCTATTCCAAACTCTCTTAACATCCCAAAGGGTCTCTATAACCTATCTATCTACTCATCCATTAGTAAGTTGATCCATCTGGGCACAAGCTTGGTATGTAGGATAAAATGGCCAACACTAACCACAACTAGTTCCAACTCCCATGGCCCATTAACAATAGATACATGCAATACATTAGGCATTGAGGTAGGTTAAGTAACTATAGTTAGGTCAGTACTTTGTTGACTAGTTATGTCTGGTCCAAAGTGAATTTCAAATTGGTCCATAGAATTATCACACAAAGGAAAATAAATATCCAATAAACGACTATCTATATTTTATTTTATTTTAAATATCTCTCTCATAGGTTTATTTTATTATTCTATACTATCCATATCCTAGTTCCATACAAATATATCATCTAACTCAATATCATGATATCACACTATGGGTGGGGAACTAAGCCTATCTAAATTAGGCACTTTAGTCACCACTACCTGAATTTATTCTCCTACACATACTTGATCTAGTGTTAGGTGAATTCATATTGTTATGGAGTCTTCTTTATGCTATTCCACTTCCCTATAGACCCTTACATCACTTCTTGAGTCCTCTTGTCCCCTTCATAGATCACTTCCACTCATAATCCTTCATCGAGCTTCATCATACTTGTGCTTACACAATTCCTATTGAATGGATACCGTAATAAACCAATAATTATACTTCAAAAGTTCCCATTAATTTCCCCACTAAACATGTTGATCATACAAGAAAGAGTTCAACCTTTCATGGAAAAAGTCTCAAGTATAAAATCTAAAAAGAGATTCTTCACCTCTAAAAAGAATGTCTTATATATTTATCATGCATTAGTATTTAAAAAATTTACACTCTTTACCTTATCATTCATGAACCATCAAAACAATATGGTAAACTAACAATACATTAAGAACCATGAGCATTAGAGAAAAACATAACACACAACATATTTATTTGAGTGGGAAACCCTCAAGGGGGAGAAAACTCACTGATGATAAAAATGGAACAATTTACTATAATTCAAACATTAATATCTAGTTAAACACCACCTTCACTTTGAGTACCAACCCCTCCTAGCCAAACACCAACTTGATTAGGCTTTAACAAGTACCCACTTGCAAGGAGGCACCAACCCCCAAGATGAATCAGCACCAAACCAACCACCTCAAGCCTCTAATCACCTTTAGAACCATTTTTTTATCATAAAACATATAATTATCTCCATATTTATCTTTTCACACACACATATGCTTCTCAAACTAGTCTCTAGCCTTCTTCACTCAATTAAGTCTCTTCAAGACTTGATTAGGTCAAATGAAATTAATAACAATATATAGTACCCCTATCATATATTCATGATGGTTTATGTGTACCCTAATAATGGTATCCAATACATCCTTTATCACTTAAAATTTCTATCTCATGCACTTCAACTCATACTTACTCTCTAGACAATTAGGCCTATTAGGCCTTGTTCTTATAATAATATCTTGCTCATACACCTTTTGGTTGGTGATACACACTTGGCCACTTATATTTTAAATATAATTGGCCTTAGGACATGAAAAAACATGAAACAAACTTTATAATATTTATGTCATATAATTAGGACCAAAACCTCCTTTTAGGCCTTAAGGAGACCTCATTCAATTAGGCCTTCATTAGCACACATTACCCTTTGAACACCTTGGAACATTATCATAATTATCACATAGTATGAAATATAATATTCAAATTTAATATACCCATAATAATCTCATCTTAGGTCCATGACACCTTTTATCTCCAACCACCACTTGAAGCATGCCATTAGCACTATTCATAATTAGGCCTGTGCATACCTAGAAAATCTATCTAGAACAACTAAACCAAAAACATAATATTATAAAACAACCATGGAAAAATATTATATATAGATAAATTTAAATACCTCAAAAACTTCACCAAGATCATTATACTTCATTGCATAAGTTAAAAGGACTCAAACCCTTCTCTGCAAGTAGCCCACTCAAAACTATCAACTAGATTCAAAACACAATCAAGGAAACATGAATTTTTGATACATTAAAGGGAATATTTAAGAAATTAAAATGCATTAATATGATCTTAAAATAACCTCATAACAATTTAAAAATATATCATAATATCTAATATCAATAGTGGTCTTATAAACCAATCTCATGACTTCATTATATACAGACCTCACTGAGTTAGAGAAATCAATTTAAGAACAACATTTTGATATATAAAATCATCTCCAAATATTATATATAATATTTACATGTATTAAAGGTATTTAATAAAATACCCATGAATTTATATCCATCCTTAATCCATGATAACACATCCTTAATCAACTTCTCACTTCTACTTAGTTTTCTCACTGTCTACACCACTAGGTCTATTAGTGACTGGTCAACTTGTGTTACTAGTTTAGCACCCCTATGGGATAAAAAATAATCATAATACATAATATAAAAGCATCAATATTCAACTTTCATCCATTTAAAAACTTATACTTGGTCAACTCTGACTGCTACATGAAATCTTTGAGAAATAAGGATTTTTTTGTAGGGTCCACTCATTCACCTAACAAACCACTCACACTTGGAGGTTCCTAAGAGAGTTTAATGAAACCTAAAATCACTTACATATCCATTACAAACCATTCTAGGATGTTTTTATCAATATCATTCTCATCAAGTCAATGTTAGGGCTTTAGAGAAGGTTAACACTATTTTTGGTGTTAATGATTACATAAAGTTTAGCCCCTTGTTCTAGGAATTAATGTTTATAAAATTGAGATAGGAATCTTACCCATATACCATGAACATATTAGGTTCTCATGTAGAGGTTACATGTGCCAATGAGTACCTAAAATTTATTTTTAGGTTAAGAATCCTTCATTTTGTGCACACATGAAAATTTAAAACCACATTCCATGACTTTTATTTAAAAATTTCACCTTAGACTTGGTTAAAATACTTGAAAAAACATGAAATACATATATAAATTATATTTTTTCCATTTTTATCTTGAAATCTGAAACTCATACCTCATTTGGCAACCATCTCTCTCTTTGCTTGCTTGGACCTTAACTTGCAAACCACATTAGGTCTTGAAACTAGCCTTCAATCCTATTTTCATGTTCTCTCCTCCTCATATACATGATAAAAAAAATAATCACATGCTAAAAAAATAATTGTATTCATTAATAGGTCTTGATAACACCTCATGGTACCTCATTAGGTAAGGCAAGGTCTAGAATTAGACTAGTTACATGTTAGGTTTGTAGGTCCTACCCCTATAGGCTCACTTCAAGACTCTCATGAGTTCTCTAATGCATCATATGAATGCATAAACAACCTCATACATCCTCTTATGGCTATTTTCATCCATATTAATATGACACCATTCTCCTTTATGAACAAGATAAAATATCTTATGCATAATCCTTCTCAAGTTCTTGCTAGGTTCAAACACTTGACAACTTTAGAAATTGGTCTTAAAATTATCTTTAATGATTATAAACCTTTCAAAAATGACTTATATGTTTCTCAACCAATTTCCTACCTCTCAAGTATGAAATCAAACAAAACCATTATTTAATGACCTCATGAATAACCTTTGACATCATTGACAATTTCAATGTCAAACCTCAACAATAGAAACAATGCTAAAAAATATGCCCTTTTGCCATTGATGGAAAACCATACTAAAAACTGATCATCCTTATCTACTCATTATATTATTTATCCACCTTTGACATAAATGACAAAGTGATGTCTGTAACTCCTTAGATCACACTCCTTACAACCAAAATACTCAACACAAAGAACTATGACTTAATGAGACATAAAACAAACATTATCCCCTGTCTCCATTCATACCTACTTGGAACACCTCACCTATTATTTGATTTAATTATTATTATTAGCTCCCCCTAATAATTTTACTTCTTCAATGATTACTATGGGTAGGAGTTACACCCAATTCTTATATCAGGTGTTTAAAATTTACCTTTGGAAATGGTTTGGTCAAGATGTCTATAATTTGGACCTTTGTAGAAACATATTCAATTTTAACACTTTATTCACTTACCTCTCTCTTATAAAATGATACTTTATGGGAATATGTTTGGTCCTCGAGTGCATGATAATTTTCTTTGAGATGCTTATAGCACTTGTATTGTCATAATAGATAGAGATAGGACCATCATACTTCACCTTGCAGTCTTTTAGGTTTTATTTCATCTAAAGGACCTGACTTCAACATGAAGCTACAATAATGTATTTAGCCTCATCAGTGGACAAAGATACTAATGGTTTATTTTTTATTATCTATGAGACTAGACACCCACCTAGGAAGAAGGCTCCTCTACTAGTACTCGTCCTATCATCTATACTTCTTACCCAATATTTATCTGTATAGGCTATCAAATTGAACTCCTTACTTCTTGGATACCATAATCCATACTACATAGTCCCTTTTAGATACCTAAGTATCCTTATGACTACTTTCAAATTTTTATCCTTTGTATCTACTTGAAATCTTCCCACAAGACCTACTTATTACATGATGTCAAGTCTAGAGGTAGTGGTGTACAAAAAAATTCTAATCATTAACCTATGTGACATACGATTAACCTTTAAAGACTCATATTCATTTCTCAACTTACATCATGTGATCATGGGTATACTAACTACCTTCAAATCCTCCATATCAAACTTCTTAAACATCACTCTTATGTACTCGGCTTGTGAGATGAATGTACCTTTTTCAGATTGAGTGATTTGTAACCCAAGAAAGAGTGATAGTTCTCCTAGCATGGACATATAAAACTCTTTCTTCATTACCTATAAAAAGTCCTTTTTCATATTCTCATTATTTCTACCAAATATGATGTCATGCACATAGACAACTACTATTAGTTGATGGTCATCTTTTGTCTTGATGTATAGATTACTATTTAAAACTCTTCTTTTGAATTCTTGATCCAACAAATACTTGTATAACCTAGCATACCAATATATAGGATCTTTATTTAAACCATAAAGAGCCTTTTTCAATCTGAAAACATAGTCTTTGTCATTTGATAGTGAGAACCCTTTAGGTCTCTCAATGTACACTTATTCTTCCAAATTCCCATTCAAAAAGGTAGATTTGACATCCATATGGTATACCTTGAATCCTTTAAATCCTTCATAATCTAAAAATAATTTGATGGCCTCCAATATTGATACTAATGAAAAATTCTCCTCAAAGTCTACTCCTTCAAATTATTGATATCCCTTACATACTAATCTAGCCATGTTCCTAGTGACTTCTCCATCTTCATTCAATTTGTTTTTGAACACCCATTTTGTGCAAATGACATTTTTATATTTAGGCCTAGGAACTAGTTCCCAAGTGTCATTATTCTCTATTTGGTATATCTCTTCATTCATAACACATATAAATTTTCTATCTTTGCTTGATTCTATAATAGTCTTAGGTTTAATCTAGGATATTAGAGCATTTTCTTGATTTAGATTACTTACCAGTCTTCCCCTAGTTTACATACCTACATTCTTATTGCTAATTATTTTAGATTTAGGGTGGTCTCTTTGAATATATCTTGAAGGTCCTTTTGAGTCCTATCTCTCTTCAACTTATTTTTCCTCATCAACCTCTATAGTCTACTCTTCATTATTGAATTCCATATTTTCTAAGGTGTTCTTTGACTATGAGTGATATCTCCTTGTCTCATCAATTCTCACATTGGTTCTTTCACTATATTTTGTAGTCTCTTCTTATAACATCTATAGGGTGAGATCATTGATGAGTATCCTAAGAATATGCCTTTATCATATTTGGAATCAAAATTACCCAAGTATTCATCATGTCTTTTGATGAAACATTTACTTCTAAACACTCTAAAGTGTTCTACATTTGCACGTCTGCCATTCTATAGTTCATATCGAGTCTTGTTTCCATTAGTTTTTATATATCCTTTATTCAAAATGTAGACAATAGTTCTTACTACCTCTCTCCAATATCCATCAGATAATATAGACTCATTCAACATAGTTCTATCCATCTCTTGAACTATCTTATTCTTCCTTTCCACTACCCCATTCTACTGAGGTGTTCTAACTATTAAGAATTGTCTCCTTATTCCATGAGCCTCACAAAAGTAATTAAACTCATTAGACCAAAACTCTCCTCCTCTATCAGATCTTAGGTACTTGATATTCCCATTCTTTTCATTTTCTAAAAGAGCTTAAATGCCTTGAACTTGTCAAGAGATTATGATTTCTCTTTTAAGAATGCAACCCAAGTCATCCTTATGTAATCATCACTGAGTAACATGATTTATCTATCTCTTTTAATGATTTGAATTATTGTCATCCCATAGAGATTAGTGTGTATTAACTCCAAGGTTATTGTAGTAGAGTACTCTTTCAACTTGAACCTTCTTCTGGTCTACTTGTCATGTTGACATGCCTTACAACGTATGTTTGTAGGTTTGATGATCTTAGGCATGTTATTCATAGACTTCTTAGTGTTAATCCTAACTGGGTTGTCAAAGTTTAGGTGATCTAGCCTTTTTTTCCATAGCCAAATTTCATCTATTTTGCTAATGAAACATCTTTCCTTCTTGATCTCATTCAATACATATAGGTTACTCTCAATCATCTTGGCATTGGAAATTAGCCTTCCTAATTTGGCTCTCCTTATCTCACACCCTCTATCATGAAAATTAATTATCTATCCTTGATTTCACTTTTGATTCACACTAAGTAGGTTATGTTTTATACCTTCCACATATAACACATTTTGTGTCTTGGTCTTTCCATTATCCAAACTCAAGATACTCTTGCTAATTATATTGGTAGTTTTGTTGTCTTCAAACCTCATTATTCTTATATCATTATTATTTAATGAGATGAAATTATTAATATATATTTTCATGTGGCTTGAGAAAACACTATCTATATACCATTTCATTCCTTCATCTTGAATGTGAAAGGCATTTTGAGCTAGCATAGAGTCCTCTTTTATCTTATGTTCCTCCTTGGTGAACAGTCCATTTTTCTTCCTGAGCTCAATCTAAACCATCCTAACTTGCTTTGGATTCCATACCAATGTTTGATCCTTCTTATACATTATAGGATCTTCATATGTCTTATTTAATATTTTGCACCTTCTAACTCTATTATAGCATAATCTTGTAATGTGTCCTATATTGTGATAGATGTAGCAAATAACATTTATGTAATTACCACGATTTCATCATGACTTATTCTTTACAGAATTGGGTTTCCTAATTGACATTTTCAAGTTATTTCTCCTGAATCATTCTAAATTCTCATGCTCTCTCTCAAACTTGCTCAATTTGTGTATGATTTTTTCATGTTCAACCTTCAATGAATCTAGCTCTATCTTCAACTAGTCATACTCAACTTCCTTTGACTTACACCTTGTGTTGACCTCTTCTAACTAACTCCTAAGATATTTAATAGTCTTATTTTGATGTTTCAAACCATAAACTATAATTATGAGTTAAACTTGAAAGTTTACTTCAGCTTTTCCTTCTTCACTATCACAGTAGACTTTTTCATCATGCATATTGTCTTCTTCCTATTGATCACAAGACATTATTGTGATTTTTAGGACCATCTTCAAGTTGTTAGACTTACCTCAAAGGAAAAATATATGATACCAATTTTTATAAACACAATTACTAAGAGGGGGTGGAATCAATATTCAAAACCTTTACACTTTTTGCCTTATCATTCATGAACTATTAAAACAATATGGTAAATTAGAAACACATTAAGAGACATGAGCATGAAAGAAGAAAATAACACATAAAACACTTATTTGAGTGGGAAACCCTAAATGGGAATAAAACCCACTAATTATGGAAATGGACTACTATCCTATAAGTTAAACATCAATATTTATTGAAGCACTAACTTCACTTGGATCACCAACTTGACTAGGCTTCAACAAGCACCCACTTATAAGGAGACACCAACCCCCTAGATGAATCAACACCAAATTAGAAATCTTAAAAATGTTATCACATTTATAACCATTTTTTCTCATATAATAGATTATTATCTCCATCTTTATCTCTTTACACACACCTATCCTTCTCAAACTAGTCTATAGCCTTCTTTCCTCAATTAGGTCTCTTCAAGACTTGGTTAGGTCAAATGACCTTGATACTCATCTATAGTAACCATTTCATATATTTATGATGGGTTTTTTACCCTAATTATTATCTAAAATATCTCTTTTATATCTTAAAACTTATATCTCATTCACTTCAACTCATACTTACTCTCTAGACAATTAGGCCTTATTCTTATACTAGGCTCTAGTCATACACCTCTTGGTCATCTTTACACACTTAACCACTTAGTTTTTAAAAATAATGGGACGTATTACATGAAAAAAAATGAAACAAACATTATAAGAGGCTTTTCATAGCATATAGGACCAAAAACCCCTTTTAGGCCTTAAGGAGACATAATTCAATTAGGCCTTCATTATTACACATTACCCTTTGAACACCTTGGAACATTCTCAAAATTATCACATAGAACTAAAATATCACATTTCCATTTAATATATCCATGATAATCCCATCTTGGGTCCATGACACCTTTTAGCTCCAACCAACACTTGAAGCATGCCATTAGCACTATTCATAATTAGGCCTGTGCATACCTAGAAAGCCTATCTTGAATAACTAAACCAAAAACACAATATTTTCAAAAAACCATTCAAAAAAATTATATAAACTAAACCTTAAATACATACATAACTTCACAAAGTTAATTATACTTCATTACATAGGGAAAAAGGATTCAAACCCTTCTTTACAAGTAACCCACTCAAAACTGTCAACTAGATTCAAAATAAAGTTAAGGAAGCATGAATTTATGATACATGAAATGGCATACTTAAGAACTTATAATTAATTAATATGATATTAAAACAACATGGTAACATATTAAAACAAATATAACAAAATATCTAATATCAATATTGGTCTTACAGACCAATCACATGACTTCATTATACACAGACCTCACTAAGTTAGATAAGTCAATTTGAGAGCAACTTTATTATATATAAAATCATATAAAAATAATATATATAACAATAAAATGTATTAAAGTTATTTAATAACATGCCAATGCTTTTTAATCCATCCCTTATCCATGATAACACATCCCTAATCAACTTCTCACTTTTGCTTGGTTTTCTCATTATCTGCACCAGTTGGTCTGTTAATGACTCATCAAATAGTATGACCAATTTATCACCCTTAAGGTCTATAACATTCTCATAATCCACAATTTAAATAATATACAAGTCTCAATATTCAACCTTCATCCATTTATCAACTTTGACTTTGTCAACTTTGACTTATATAAAAAAACTTTGAGAAATAAGGCTTTTCCTATAGGGTCCACTCACTCACCTAAACCAATCACATATATAGGTATTTTAGATATTTTAATACAACCTAAAATCACTTAAATATACATTAAAAATCATTATGGTATTTTTTGATCAATATATTTCTCATCGGGTCAATGTTAGGGTTTTAGAGAGGATTAACATTGTTTTTGGTGTTAACAATTATTCATAAAGCTTAGGCCCTTATTCCAAAAACCAATGCTTGTAAATTTAATATATTAAAATTAAAAATATACCATTAATATATTAATATTTACTTTATATGTTACACATTACAATGATTACTTGAAATTTCTTCTCGGGTTGAGAATCCTTCATTATATGCACATAAGAAACCTCAAAACCACATTCCATGCCTTTTCTTCCAAACTTTGACCCTATAATTGGTAAACACACATAAAAAAACATTAAATATATATTTTATTCCTCATTATTTCATGTTTATCTTGATATATGAAACTCATACATCATTTCACCACCATCTCTCTCTTTGCTTGCTTGGACCTTGACCTGTAAACCACACTAGGTCTTAAAGCTAGCCTTTAAGCCTCTTTTCATGTGATATACACCATGAAAAACTTATAATATGATAAAATACTAATTTTAATTATTCATAGGTCTTGAAAACACCTCATGGTACCTCATTAGGTAAGACATGGTCTAGAACTAATCTAGTTGCATGCTAAGGCTATAGGTTCTCCCCCTATAAACTCACTCTGAGACTCTCATTATTGATATAATGTATCATATACATGATTAAAAAAACCTAATACATCCTCTTATGTATCTATTCATCCATATAACTATGCCACCATGATCCTTTATGTACGAGAGTAGGTATCCTATGTAGAAGCCTTCTCAAGTCTCTTGTTAGGTTCAAACACTATACAAATTTATAAAATGATATTAAAACTCTATTTAATGATTATACATGTTAACAACATATATTATATGTTTTTCAAACAATTTAATACCTCTTTAGTATTCAATCAAAAAAAGACATTATTTAATGACCTCGTGAATAACTTTTGACATCAATGACAATTTCAATGCCAAACCTTAATAATAAAAATAATGCTCAACAAATGATTCTTGGAAGAAGTGAAACTAATATTCCTATAAACAATAATAGGTTTATATTATGTATTCTAATACATAAATATTCAAAAACACATGCCACCAAACATTAATAACATTCATCCAAGGTGATCCAAATCATTCAAAAGCCAACTGGCACTCTATTGTCTAAGTTATCTTCCATCATTTATTTCTCAATTGGTCTAGAGAATAGGCCACAATATAAAAAATAATTTGAATAGGTAACTCTAAAAATGATGTATCATACAATGATTTATATAGATTATATTTTACCCACATGTGCGTAGAGATTCTTAGCTTAAGAAATAATATTACAAAATTATCCTCAATGCTAGTAACCCATCGCTTAATATTCTTAAGTGATAATCATTCGAGTATATTACACCATCATGAATAAAATCACTACATCCCCAATAATATAACCAAAATTTTTGTATTATTTTATTTAATTAATTATAACTTCCCTTAGATGTGCACCAAAGTGATTAAGAGTGTAACATGCTGGCATGATGGCATTTCATGCAAAAACAAGTTCTTGCATGTTCACCTAAAGCATGAATCAAGGAACCAATCCCTCACTACATTATTTAGGTGAGTACACATGAACTAATTTTTACATGAAATTATAGTGCATAAGCATGTTGGGTTCTTATTTACTTTGGTGCATGTCTAAGGGAAGTTATGCTTGATTAAAGAAAATAATCCCTAAAAATAACAATCTAACCTCACTTAACAATGGAAAAAGTGAAAAAATAGAAAAAAATGTAGTTGATAGAAAAATGGGTATACATAAATTTTTAAAAAAAACATTAGTAAGAATTAACAATCTAAAATCACTCAATAATGGAAAAAGTTGTCAAACATAGAAATGGATGCAGTTATCCAAAAAAAGATTATGGAAATATAGAAACAAACACAATTTTCAAAAAAATGAATGATAATTTTTTTTTCAAATTAAACTAAGGAAATTCTATAAATGTAAAGCAATTGTGTAAATAAAATAATCCATAGTCACTCAAGCATATTTTTTTGTTATAAATATAGATAAAATCATAATAAAGTAATGTTATCATGTTTTAAGATGTGAAGAAGAGGGAACATAGAAGTGGAGAAATATATTTAGAATCAAACTTTCCTATCAAGGGGGGAATGAAATTGGGGGGATATGAAGGAAAAATAAAGGTATAAAAACTATTTATCAAAGACAACACACTAAATTTAGATTTATCAAAACAAGAGGCCTTTTGACATTAAGGACTCTAAAGAACTTCTCATAACCTTAGAAAATTTGGATCATCAAAATGAAGTATGAATATCATCCCATGAAGGATATATGAATAATAATTAAAATGGACCTTCCTTCCCACAAAATGTTCCCCATTCCTTAGGACCCCTTACAGAGTTGTTAATCTACTATGAAGATTGTGTACTTGTGTGAGAAAGTAGGTAACACTTTGAATTCTACTATCCTACCATAACCCAATGGACCTCAGCTCTATCATGAGGCCAACTATGGATTTTGAGATTCTATTGGAGATAGGATATGTGTTATACATCTTGTATTTTAGTTTGATGTTGAATTTTTTATTTTTATATCACCTTTTGATCATTGTCTTTTGTTTTAAATGATCTGGATTTTAAAATTTTATGGCTTTCCTTATTCCTCCTCCATACAAATTTAGAGAACCAAACATGGGTGTTAAAAATGATGATCATTTGAAAAATTTGGACTTGGTGGCTAAGAAATAGGACTTATAAATCATGGTGTCTAAGAGTCATGTTTATTCATTTAAAATCAAAGTTTTATATTGAATTCAAACTTGTTTTATCCAAAGTAGAATGAAAGAAAGGGAAATTAATGGGAAATGAACATGAAACAATTTGAATTACTTCAAATCATAAAAAATGTATAAATGTGAAAAGGGATAGAGTGATAGGTAAGTATGATTCTTTATCATAATAATGTATGCAAGTTTAGGGAAAAAACTTGACATAGTTTGTTGTGCAAGTGTTATCTATAAAAAAAATAAAAACTGAGGCTGATAATATGGGATTAGAAACTTGTAACCATTTATACATTATAAGAATAACACTAAGTTTGGTAAAAAAGTTTGAAATAATATGTAGATTTTGGTGAGAGATTGGTCCTATCCATGGTCTTACACTGAAACTCATAAAATACAAAACCCAATTGGGTAAAAAATGGGAAAAATGGTATTTTTGAGGAGATTCTAGTCATATCCATGGTCTTACACTATAAATCACAAAATAAAAACCCAAGTGGGTGAAAAAATAATTGGAAAATAACAGAATTATATGAAAATAAAGAGAAAGTTATGAAAAATTGATGTATGAAAGAAAAGATATTCATGAGGAAAATTGGGTCTTATCCATGGTATTATAATGCAACTCATGATTTAAACAAACTAAAGGACCAAAAGAAGGAACTAAGGCTTGTGTATAAAAGAGACTATTTTAGGGGGTGGGATCCTTGGAGAAGTCCTACAAGAAGTTTTATTAGGATAGTATATATAAGTATGATAAGAAGGGAAATATTTGAGAAAAACATTTCTTCAAAAATTGCACATTAGTGGGTTATTTGAAAACATGGCCTTCATTAATTTGTAGGTGATAGGTACTAGGACCAAGAATGTCTTTCACTAAATATTTTGCCCACTATTTTGGGTATATTTTCCTTCTTTATCATGGGTGTAGTTTAATTTAAGGACTAGATCAACAATGTTAAAATTACAAACTTTAAACTTCTTATTATGTTGTTTAGTGATGCGAGCCTTATATCAGTGTTATGTCAGAAAGCATCTATATGAAATTCATCAAAATAGTCTAGGGCATGAAGGCAAGTTTCATGTAACTCTTCATCAAGAATGATATTGTGATTAGATATATGTAAACATGGGAGTTTGAATTCTAATGGTAATATAGACTCAAAACCATATACTACCAAGAATGGTGTTGCCCCAATGGAAGTATGTATACTAGTATGATAAGATCAAAGTATAGGATATAAGTGAACATACTAATCAGTGTAGGTTTATTGAATGGTATTTTGTAGAATTTTATTGAGATTTTTTTTTAGTGGCCTCTACTTAGCCACTACATTGTGGATGGTAAGGTGTTGAAAATTTGTGGGAAATTTTAAACTTAGCACATAACTATATTATGTCCTTGTTTTTGAAATAAAAAAAGATAGTATGGGGAAATATAAATTAATAAATGATTTGATTAATTATAAATTTAAAGATAGTGGTTTTCATGACATTAATAAGAGGCATGATTTCTACCCATTTATTAAAATATTTAGTAGTAGTAATGATAAAAACATGATTATCTTGTGATCGATGTAATTTAACAATGAGATCTAATTCCCACATGGAGAATGGCCAAAGAGACACCACAATTTGTATCTTATATTGTGGTGAATTGATGAGATCATTCTAAATTTGGTAAGGATTACACTTTTTGGTGAAATGGATAATGTATTTTTCTAAATTAGGACAAAATTATCCCATATGTAAAAATTTACATGTCATAACATGTTCGCTACAGTGACCACCACAAATGCTCCCATAAGATTATTTGAGGAGAGGAGGAACCTCTTCTTACATCAATTATTAGTGTATGTTACCTTATATATTATATAAATAAAGGGTTGTATCAAATGACATATTTAAAGGCGTATTTACATATTCTTATCTTTTCAGAAGAATTCATGTCTGGAGGATGGGTTTGGAGTTCAAGGATTTTAATGATGTTTTTGTATGATGAATGAATGAATTATTTGATTGGATGGAAGGAGGTGATTTTATTATTTTTATAATAAATTACAAATCATTAAGTACTTGATGATGATGAAATTGAGATGCTAAAAAAGCAAAAGAATCAATGATAAATTTTTAATCTCTTGAAATTGGCTCAATGGTGAAAGAAGCAAACTCTTTGGAAAGTGTGATTTTTGTTTGATGAAAGGTATCTATATTTTTAGTTTTACATTGATAATCACCATTAACTTGGTGGAAGATAAATTAAGAATCACCCAAAATGTGTAGACATGGGATATCTAAGTCAAGTGTTTCTTTCATACCTATGATGATAGATTATTATTCATCCATATTGTTAGTGGCATCAAAGGTTAGCCTTAATGATATAATGATGATATTACCATGAGGGTTAGATAGAATATAACCTGACCTAGCTCCTTGGAGTCATTTGACACCATCAAAGTGGATATTTTAAGTGCCTTCATTCATATTAATGCATATCAATGGTAACTTTAGGAAGATATTCAATAATCACTTTGGATTTAGTAGTATTAGGAATGATATTGGTATCTTCTTGATTATTTACATTTAAATCATCAATGAAATTATGGAAATAATCTTAAAGTGAGATAGCTTGGTTAAGAAATTTAATATAAATAATGTTATCATCAAAAAGATTACCTTGAAGGTGATTTTTAGTGGGTATGCGCGCCACTACAAGTTGGTTAGAAATTAATTATCCTTTGATAGAATTTTGTGCTATGATTTTAAGGTCAAATTATATCAAGAAGACCATCAATTTTCCAACTCTATCTCCAGGTAGAAATGCTTTAGAGAATAAATGATGTAGTGGATCAAAGTGAACAATGACATAAGTGGTTTGATAAATCATATAGTGATAGATATATTTCAACTATGAAGTAGATAGAAATGTAATCACATTTTAATTTAGCATAACATTTTTCATAGTTAATGAGACCTCAACTAGTATAGTAAATAATTTTTTCTTTATTGGTATTATCTTGTTGGACAAGCATTGCCCCAACTGATATGGGATTATAAGAGGTTTATAAAATTAAATTATGATCATTGGAAGGTGGGTAGACTGTGGTACAATGGAGAAAATATTATTTCATGTTTTCAAAAGATTCCTGACATGGACTAGTACATTATAGAGAATTACCTTTTTTGATAATGGAATTAATAGAGTAGATGTGGTAAGGCATTTTTAGGAGGAATTTTTGGATTTCCCAAGCTTGCCAAAGTACGTGAAAATGTTAGGGATAGAATAAAAAATGGGAATTTTGACTATAGTTTTGATTTTGATGGGATCGACATCAATACCATGAAGAAATACTAAGAACCCCTGAAGTCTACTAGATGTGATGCCAAATACACACTTATATAGGTTGAGTCTAACTTTGTGTTTGATTAATTGATCAAAAATGATAGCTAGATCAGTGAGATGTGTTGTGAGACTCTTTTATTTATAAATGGGGTAATCAACATAAATTTCCACAATCTTGTCTATAATATCATGGAAAATATGATTCATGACATGTTGGTAACAGGCTCTAGTGTTTTTAAGGCCAAAAGACATTTTGATGTAGTAATAGGTTCCCCATTCCATAGTAAATTTTATTTTGTGTTGGTCTTTAGGGGATATTTGAATTTTATTGTAGCCTAAAAAATTATCCATAAGTGACAACATTTCATATCTAGAAGTGGAATCTATGATGGCATCTATTGAAGGTAACAGGGAATTATCTTTTAGATGTGTGAGGTCAATATTACAAAAATTTATTTATATAAAAATGACCGTGGTGTTTCTTTTTGAATGGGAATAATTTTGAATACCCTTTTATAATATTCAACAGGTTTAATAAACTTGGAATCCAAAATTTTGATAATTTTTTTATGGCATCAGGTGTAATTTTTTGTTATTTTTATCAGATGGGTTTTAAATCTGGGCAAGTGATGATGTCATGCACAATGATACTAGGGTTGATACATATAATATACTCATATGACCAAAAAAATGTTTCATAATACATTATTGAATAATAGGCTAAAGTTATCATAATCTATTGGTGTGAGTTATTTAGAGAAAATTATGGGTAAAGGACATGATGGTGTACCATATTCTATTCTTTTTATTTCTTTAATGATCATAACATTTCCATCTTATAAATTATATGGAGGATTAGGATAATAATAAATAATATTTATTTTGTGGTCTACACTATAAATGAAGTTATTAAAATGAGGATATTTTCTTTTGATGTTTCCAAGTTTATGATGTTACCATGGAAGTTGAGGTTCTCTAGCATGGAGTAATTTAAGTATGGTTTCATCACTAGGGATCATGGGTAAGTGTCCATAGTATTCCACATATAATTTAGTATCAATGATTTTATTACCATGGTGATCATATTTAGAATGTATCTGTCATATATCTATTACCTTATCATCAAGGGTAATTTCAAGTGTAGGTGGAATTATTGATGGAGGTTGATTGAAATCAATTAGATTAGTATATTGTGTTGTATATGGAGATTCATTTAAAGTGAACTTGATAGCCTCAATAGCATGTATACAATCATTGGAAGGAATGATATTTGGTATATTGATATATAAGGTTCTAATATTTTTTAATGTATGGGAGGTAATATTTGTTCAACAACCTAAGGGGCATCGAGAAGTGGAGGATTAATTATAGATACATGGCCTTTACGTTCTAACTCACTATAAATTGAAATGACATGGACATCATGGTTTAAATAATGTATTTTTGGATAAGGGTTTTTGATATTTTTATACATCCAAGTCTTGTGATTGACCTTGAGACATGATATCATTATCATCATAGTGTGAGAGATAGTACATGCATGTTTCTCTAGAGGATCATCAAAAGGAGATACACCTAGATAACTAAATTTTTGAGGTGACATGGTTAAAGGGTCTTAAAATAAATTAGCCACTCCATATTCATTACATGTGAAGTCATCTTCTATGTAAGAAGCTTTATGTGCATTACATGGAGAAGGAAATTTAGTGATATCACCAATGACAATAATGGTATGATCACATGGTAACAAAGAAGGAGGAATACACTATGAAATATAAGGAATTAACTTAGTAGTATTATAAAAATTTTACAAGTAATTTGGCTCATCATCATCAAAATCATCAAGAGGGACCTATAAATATGGATTCATGTTGATGAATTTAGGTAGAGATGCACTATTAATTTTTGGAATGGTTTTAATCTGATACTGAGATTTAAAGTTGGGTAACTAAATACTCCATGGATTAGGATTAGCCTCATGTTTATAATGTTTGCTATTATGGATATATTTTATACATTGACTACCTAAGGATGAAATATCACCAATGTGATGTGTTCATGGTTGACCTAGGAGTATATTATAGGATAATGGAAAATTAAGAACCATGAAATTGGTGTGTATGGTCTTGGGTTCAATAGTAAGGGGGAGCCAAATACAACCAAGTGGTTTTTGATTCATTTTGTCAAATCCACGACATGTGAGACAAGTTTTCTTGAGGTGATCTTTATTATACCGAAGTTGTTAAACTGACTAAAGGGTTGTAACATTAATCCTTGACATTTAAATTTACTAAGAATTTTTGAATAAGGGTGGTATTAATTACAATTTTAATGAAAAGAGGTGGGTCAACAGATTAGAACAAATTTTCATATTTGATAATATCTTATGTAATGAATTATATGAAAGGTTTCAAAGAATTAAAAATAGTTTCAAGAGTGTGTACCTATGTCAGTGTAAGATCTTGAAGAGGTTGTTATACTTCAAGGAAAAAAGGTTATTCAATGTCTTGTAACTATTGAGTTAATAATTTGTTATGATATGGAGAAGTACAGACTAACTACATGAGTGGTATTTTTAAAAAAATATAGTTAAGTTCCTCTAAGAAATTCCAATGATATTTAGAAGATGAAGAACTAGTAGAAGGCTAAGAGGGTAAAATGTTTTTAGTAGGAAGAGAAGTAGTTTGAGGTTCAGATTGTGGAAGTTTTTCCTCATTTATGTCATGGTAAGTTAGTAGTAGTGGTATATTTGAGTAATTTTTGTTCAAGCGATGGTTTCTTTGGATTTTTGAAATGATATTTGTGGGTGGGTTTACATTGACAATTGACTTTATTTGCATTCACATATTGAGAATTAGTATAATATTGGTCATAGTCAATGTCAATTTCATAGATATCTTTGTTTGAATGGCATGGGTTGGATGTAGAAAATGTTTTTCCATTGTTAAAGGAAGAATGGTTGGAATATTGTTTATTTTGAGAGGTGTTAACATAATCATGATGTATTTTGATCATGGTTTCATGATTTAATGTATCTCCTAACATAAAATAAATAACAAATTTGGTCAGCCCACAATATGTTTTATGGGAATGACTAACATTACCATCAAACAAAAAAAAATTTAGGATCATAACATTTAGGTGGATTATTGGTGTAAGTGAATTTTTTAGAAGGTGATAAAAGTTGTTTCATTTGTTGAATAATTAAGGGTGCATGGGAAACTTGGGGATTATCCATTTTGGCTACTCCTTATTTTTTTGAAGAGGATTGATAGTGATTGCATTATTGGAGTTTTAGAAAGATCACTTTATGGTTTTAATGTTGGGATCAAACTATTTCATAAAAAATTCTTGTCTTTTATCTTGATTGATAACATTATTTAGAGTTTGGGGAGAATAAGTTCAAACCTTGTATTGAAGGGAAGGTGTTAAGGTATTTATGAATAGTTTGAATGATTTATCATCACTCATGTTATCATCAAATTTGTGAGATAAATATTTTTTAACATTTAACGAAATCATGAGTTGATTTAGAATAATATTGTTTAACATAAATTAAATGGCTAAGACAATTTTTAGGAAGATCATTGTGTTTAAATTCCTTAACTAAAGGATTGACTAAATCCTCAAGTTTCCATATAAAATGTTAGGGGATTTGATTATACCATTCTAATACATCACATGTGAATGTTTTGAATTAAATTTTGGTAGTGGTGAAGGTATTCATTTGAATCCATTATTTATAAAGATTACCAAATGCTTTAAGGAAATATTTAGGGTCTTTAGACCTATCATATTTAATAGTTGGAGAGATATTTCCAGTATCAATAAAAATAATGAAGGGGGTTAAAGGTTCATTTTGAATATCTAAGAGAATCTTGTTGTGAATAATGGGTTTAGGAATGATATTTCCCATGATATGTTTAAGAGGGGGAGGGATGAAATTTTAGTTATTTAGGGGGAGAAGAATAGGAGGTTGATTAACCATGTTTACTAGATGATGTTTCATTTGCATCATCTGAGAAGTATTATATGTTTACATGATGTTCATTTGTTTCACTATTTATGAAAGAATTTGAGTGGTGTCAAATGGTCTATTAGGTTTATTAATGTTTAAAGGTGGATTATTAGGATTGGTAGGAGGAAAATTCCATGAATTGGTATTAGGGGGAGGGTTTTTAGATGGAGGATTACTAGGAGGTAGGTTATTAGTGTTTAAAATATTTCTTGTAGGGTTATTAGTAAAGCTTTTAGTAATTACCTCTATAGTTTAATAAGGTGTTTTAGAGGAATAATTGTCTTTATAAGTGTAAAATGGATTTGATTCATCATTGATAAGTGTAAATTGGATCTAATCCATCAATGTCATTAGTTGGAGTAATTTGGACCATATTGTGGTTTAAAGATGAGGGATGAACAAAAGTGCTCCAAGAGTGAGAATCCTATTAGGTAGAAAAGGTAGGAAGAAAAGAACATCCTATATATCATCTAAATGGATTAAGTTTGTCCAAAAATATTATGACAAGATATTTCATGATGCTTTAAATAAGAATGAGGTTAGAAAGAAAATATGAAAAATAGGAGCAAAGTTAGCCAAATATTGAATAGTATCAATCTAAAGGGATAGAATTGATTGGGTTGATAGAGTTTGAAGGGAAGAACAACATAAAAATTTAGGGAAGGTCATAGTTAGATTAGTCAATTGTATTATATGGAAAATAATTTTAGTTATTCTATAAGATATTGGGTTAGATAGGATGATTGTGTTCTATAGAAAGATAGAAACTGTAATAGACACAATCAAGCATATCAATTATGTTTAAATGGTATAGACAAGTTTTAACAATATGAATATATAAAATTTAGTGTTTTTTGTAGAATACTTGAAGGAAACACACAAATAATTGTATCAATCTAGCCAATCTAGTTTTAGGACATAACACAAACTTTTCACCAATGATAGGTGATATAAGTTTTGCAATACATGTAATTATCAAAGAACAAGAAATACAAATAGAAATGCTAATCTAAGTTGTCATTCCTTAATTTCTTAAGTTATAATAATTTTTGAAATAAATGTGATAGAGAGTTTATTATAAGAAGGAACTAGAAAAGTAATCTGGTTTTAGGTAGTTGAGTTGAAAGGGATTAGTATTGATTATGGCACTAAATTATTATTGGGGCCTACCCCCTCACTTCATAATCCCATAGTGATAAGGGTGTTTGGTGCTTTACCAATATATACCATTAACCATGAATTTATAATTGGCTAAAAAACCAAGTTGACTTCCCCTTTGGTGATGAAATCTAAGTAGGTAGACCTTGTATAGAAGTTGTTTAATGTTTTTTGATATTATGTGGTTTGTAAGTGTTTAAAAAAAATTAGTGTGAATAAATTGATAAATTAAAAACCCCTTATTTATTATATGTGTGTTACTCTAAGCAAGAAAACAACAAAAAAAAGAAAAGTGAATTAATTACTAATAATATAGGTTAATTCCTTAAATTTGAAGAGTACAAAGTCAGTTTGGGTAACCCTGTATGTAAATAATATAGTATAAAATCAATAGGGTTGATGTTGTCTATTGAAGCAAGATCCAAAATAACATAATTAAATAGGTTAAATGAGTCCTCTAGATAGTAAAATAAGGTATAGAATTATGTCAATCTAGTCAAACCAATTTTATATAGGGTTATAGTTTTATAGACTGAAAACTAAGAAAAATAGGATTGTAAATGAATAATAGAAATGACTAAGAAGGCAAGAATGAACCTCAAAAATTTTAAAGATGTTGATGTTACTATTTGTATGTTATGTTGTTTAGATGATGATTTTTTATCCTACTAACATAGTTGACTATAAATAAATGAATTGAGTCAAGATGGTCAATCTAATTCCCTATTGTTAAAGATAACCTACATAGAGATATAAATTCGATCGTAGTGATTGCGTGTTAAACTTGCACTCAAAATGTTACATTATATTGATATATTTAATATAGTATTGTAAAAATAAAAATATATAATAAATGATAATAAATGAATCATGAAAAAAAACTAGTAATCATTAGTTTTACATTGGTTTCACCAAAATGTATATAAGGGAAAGTGAAACTAATTTACAAATCAATCCTAGCTTAGAGAAGATAAATCACACTAGCCCTTCTAATTTTTGGTACATTTATAAAATTGGGGTCATGACCAATATAGATTCATTAGATCTAAACAAGTGGTCCCTTATCATAACAATATTATGAGAGGGTGTTCCAAAACCTCTATTCAAGTAACATCATGTGATAAGTCTAGCTAGGTCCTATGTTTTCTTATTCACAAGTAAATGACAAAAGTAAATTAAAATCTAACCTAGTGCTCACCAAAGCATGTGGCAAAAAATGGGGATAATAAACATAAAGTAAAAATGCATAGAATAATTACACACACACACACACACACACACACACACACACACACACACACACACACACACACATATACATATACATATACATACATACATATATATATATATATATGTATATATGTATGTATGTATGTATAACCCAAATACATGGAGAGAGAAATACTCTCAAATCCATTACTTATGCTACTTTTATATACTAAAATAGAGGAGTAAGAGTTTGAGATATTTACCTTGAAGATGAACCCATCGAGACTCAATATTTCCATTAGCCAAGGTGATTTGGAAGAGGTTTTTATGGTTTGTATGGATCACTAATATAGGCCATATCTATGATATATGACTTCTCTTAAGCATCCAAGAAATTTACATAAGATAATATTATTATCTCCAAGTGTAAACCCTAAATAATGGCTCCTTGAGTAGAATGGTGGAATACCAAATTGTAAATAAGTGAAAATGATTGATTAACTCCTTTATCTCTCTTTGAAATGGTTAAAAGGATGTGTTTATATATTTGGATATATCCCTAAACTCTTACAAATTTTTAGTCGATGGAGTCAACCCAATTGACCCTATATCTTTAAATTAATCTAAATAGTTAGGTCCCAGATTGAGTCTATCAAGGTCTACCTAATCCATGATCATATACATTAAGTACAAGGCCATCTTAGGCTAAATTTTTTGGTAAAATAAAAAAGAGGTTTTGGCTTAGGTAATGGTTGTTTGAGGTGGTGAATTATTTGGAAGATTTTGTAAAGGAGGGGTCAAAGCTTAGGGAAATGTATAAGAGAGGTTTGTGTTGGTTTCAAGTGGTGGTATAGGGGAAAATAATATTTTAAATCACCAATGGTTTTCCCACACATTTCCAATATACCATTTAAGGTTTTCACTAAGAGAGATTGAGATTTGATAGGTTCTTGTAAGATAAAAAAACATCAATAATTGATCAAGTTTAAAAATAATATGTGTATACATTAATTATATAATAAAAAAGGGGGAAATTCTTTATCAAGGATAGTTTAGATAACTTTAAAAAACCCCTTTGAAATGAGGGATGTGTACATAGGACAAATAGGCCTTGAGTTAATATAGTTCTACCTCCTAGAGCAATCATGTGATCCATGATGATAAAATTAGAATGATTTTAGTTATATGATTAATTAAAATTATTGAAAATAGATGCCATTAGATTGTATTAAAACCTAGATATTGGATATTATAATGATACAGATTTGAAATAAGATAAAACAATATGCTTTTGCTCAATGTGTAGTGATTTTGGTAGGGAGATTTAGTGGGTGGTTGAATGAATAGCCTTAATGTGATTTATAAGAGAATATTTAGAATAATTTCACTCACTAACTTTACCAAATGTTTGGGAGAGACATTTTTAAATGTATCAATTCAAAAAATTAACTACTAAATCATGGGAGACAATGTTACACTAGGGGACAAGGTTATAATGCAACCTTTTTTGACTATGTAGACTTGCCCCAAAAGAATATACACTATTGGGAAAGGTATGGTGGTAACCTATGGATTGAATAGGGATGTATTAAAATAAAATAGAGATTTATATATGATATTTTCAATGTTTATAAGATAATAAAGGCTTTCTTAAAAATTTTGAGTTAACAAAATCATTATTAGATCAAGGGTAAGGGTGTCAATAATATCCATTATCAAGAACTTAATGATTAATTTTATGTGTCTAAATTTTCTCCAAATTTATTATAGTTATGAATGAATTTAAATTACTAGAGTAAATTAGATGCAAACCTAAGTGTGTATACACACTTTGTATTTGAATGTGAAGCTTGATTTTTAAGATGCTTTATTGTGAAAACCTATAAAAATGCCACTGAAAGTAGTATTTTTCATTTGATAGGTGAAAATAAGGTTTTATTGGGATGATAATTATACATAAAATATCTAAATATAAAAAAATAAGTAACCAGGCCTATATGACCAACCAGATGTAAAGAGTTAGTAAAGTTTCAACAAAATAATAACTAAAATCAAGACTAGAAAACAAAGAATCCTATTATATTTTCTCATAGTGGATCTTTTTCTAGTTACCACCAATTTTATTCTTCATAGTGTTTCTTATCATACCTATATTTTGAGTTATATGTCCTTATACCATGTTTCTTCCATTTTTAGTAAAGCCTTCATCCTTCTCTATCATCATTTTTCCTTTCTTTGTGTTAGAGCTCCCCAGAGTGATGGTGAGAATTTCTTTCCCTTTTCTATTTTGGGTTCCCTCTATCTTTATTTTTCTTCCACTATTTTTGGATCCCCCAACCCTTCCCTCAAACCATCCACTTCCTACCTAAAATTATTCCATTATTGACAATAACTGCATACCCATTTTTTTTATAGATTATCATGGAAATATTCCAAATTTTATCTGTATCCCTCTGAAAGCTGAGATGAATCTTCAACCCTCTTCCATAATTTTTCATATTTTAATTAATGGATTTCAAATTAATGGTTTTTAATGGATTAAGGAACTAGAGACTTATATTAACCTTCTTGCCTACATTCTTCTCCAAGGAAGAAAAATCCCAGGATTTCCTTTTATCCTTATTCCCGACCTCCCATGGGTGGATAGGGCAGGGGGGAGGAGAAGCCTCATCCTTTCTTCCCTCAACTAAGTTTTAATTATAATATTTATTATCTTTAATTATATACATAATATTAATTTCTTGGCTCATGATGGGGGTATCTCTTTTAATGGGAAGGAAAATTAGTCCTTGATGGATTATGTCTATAGAGGGTTTTTCTTGGAAGGATAGGACTGAAGACTCTAGTGACATGAGGAGATAATATGATAAGCTAATATGAATCCATTTAAAATGGTTTATAAATAATAAATGCTGAAAAAATATATAAGTTAATTTTCCTTCCAAATTCAAGTAGTGCATTACCTATAAGCATATATCTTTTCATCTCCTCAGAATATCATCCCTAGGAAATCCCTTCTTCTCCATTTGGAATATGTCATATATATTAAAGAATGCTTACATGAGATCATATTTCCATCTTTTATCTTTTGAGGCCTTACTTAATTCAAAATACATATCTATGACATCCCGAATGAGCTCTTCAATGACTTCCAATTTGAATCACATGAAGATAACTTGGCATTGTTTCTACCCTATCTCAAAATCCCTAGCCAACATTTTGGCATGCCCTTCAATTCAAAGCATAAACTCTATGAATCCACCCTTCTTCAACTTTCTCTAAACTTTTTGGTTTGCTTGTACTTTTACATAGGAAACGGGTTCCCAATAGTCTTGATCTCCCCCCATGCTATTGATCTTATTTCTTCTTGGATGATAAACATTATAGAGGACCAAGTAGTAGTTTAAAACTCTATTATTTGTTTCTATCCAAAATACATTTCTAGGAGCCTTTTTGGCATGATGTGTTTTACATTTTGATTTTAATTTAGTGTCATAATTATGACATAAAGTGTATTTGTAACTTTGTTTATGCATGACTATTTATCACATGCATCCCCACTATAATCTTGAGAGGATTGAATGTGTAAATTATTATTGATCAAGGGATAGATACAAGAAGAGATATTGAGCGGTCCAATCCACATGGATAATTTTGAGTTGATTATGTTGATATTTTCAAGTGTGTCAGTAACCATTTTTTAATCTTAGTATAGGTGTGATATCAAACACTCGATTGAGTAAAGGAGATAACTAACATTAGATATTATTTGGTTGATATTATTGGAAGTTTTTACTTTTCCTCATAGGGTATTGAGGATTTTGAGAGAATCCCCTTCTATAGCCAGTTTAGTAATTTTAATTTGGAAAACTATCTGTATGCCACATAGGGAAAATTTACCCTTATAAATGTGTTTGGATTGGATACCCATTAGACCCACATAGGTAATAATAGCGGTATCCAACTCATCCCTAGTGACTCCTCCACCGCCTACCTTTCTAGGATTTCCTTTAGATGCTCTATCTAAATTTAGCTTCAACCACCCCACAAAAGGGAATTCCTATTTCATGAGACTCATATATGAGGTAGCCCTAGTGGGAGGGGGAAGATATTCCACTTGTTAAGGATATCCAACTCAACCTCAAAAGATCTCAACCTGTTAGGCATTTCCACCTATCAATTCTCTACACTATTGGATTGGAAACTATGGAAGGATATTTAAGGGTTGGAACATTTATGGCCAAAGATAAAAATGTTCCTTTTTGACCAAATAAGCAAAAAAAATGGGGTAGGGATAAAGACCAAAAGAATAACAAAGAGTGGATACACCAAGGAGGTTTACATTAGATGATGAGGTCTAAGATGGAGCTAGGCTTGACCCAAGATAAGTTAAATAGCTAAAGGAAGAGGTTCTAGATAGAAGACTCAAATGGACAATCAAGGAATAGATGGTTCACTAATTTTATCACTAAATTGTAAAGATCACACCTATTGAGAATGATCATCCCCTATTTTTCCAAGTTTTTTTATTATAAGAATTTTATTATGAGTCACAAGTAAGAAAAAAATGTTCACCTTAGGGGTAAGGGGTTTAATCCATAGTTTTTTGTAGTAGGCCTAGTCCTCTAACTGATCTAGATTAAAAAGGAATATTGATTTTACCAAATACTCTCTATTATCTTTTACAAGTCAAAGGAGTGCATCATCCTTTGGGACCATAACTATATGGATTTGTTAAATTTAAGAATTGATATTTGTAATTTATGTGCTATCGATCATAATAGGTAGAGTTATCCACTTTGTTCTTCCTTCAAATAGGGATCAATAATCCTTCATCTTAAAGTATATCAAGGATTTATAGGTCTCCTTAAGGATTTTCTAGGGGTAGAGGAAGCTAGGGGAGAGGGAGAGAGCCAAGGGTCCACTTAGAAGTGTTTAAGAAGAAAGTAGATATTTTGTTGAAATTGATATTTGGCCTAAATCTCTTTCATAATTTACTAGGATACATTTGAGAGTTGATTCCTTTAAAACAAAAGCCTCTCATAGAAAAAAATGTCATTTGTAAACTATTTTTGGGTGACTGGGATTATGTTATATATCACCCTTAGCCCCTAAATTAAGTTTTGTTCTCTACCATCTAGAAGACTTTTACTCAACAATTTATCCATCAAGATAAATAAATAGGGGAAGAGATGGTCTCCTTACCTAATACCCTGGTTGACCAAGGAGAAGCCTTTAAGGACACTATTAATTAGTATGTAATACGTAGGAGTATAAATATAACTATGGATCAAACCCCTAATATTTTATTTAGACCCAAACTTATTAAGATCCTTGTCTAAAAATCTCCATGATACTCTATCATTTTCTTTATTCATATCAATCTTAAGAAACATACCTGCCCTAGTAGAGTTGGCAATCGAGTGTAGAGTTTCTTGGACAATTATGATGTCAATATGATCTATCTACCTAATAAAAATATGTCTTGTTGTTCTACTATGGTCCCTTTGAGTAGGGGTTCAAGGTAGGTGACCAACATTTTTTCATAAATTTTATAATCCATCAAGCAAATGTTTATGGTTATAAAGTCCTTTAGTTGATTTTCACCTAGTTTTTTGGGTATGAGGAATAGGAAAGTGTTGCTCAACTCTTTTAGGATAGTTCCCAACCTAAATAATTCTCATATCACATCACCCACCTCTAGGTTAATTATGTCCCAAAATTTTTGAAAGAAGAGGGGAAGCCATCTGGGCTAAGGGTCTTGTTTCCTTCCATTGATAATATCACTTGTCTAAATTCCTATAGTAATGAGGGTTTATGGAATTCATGATTATCTATCTAGGAGATGGAAAAGGTGAGGTTAATCAATAGACTATCATCCTCCTAATAGTCACTAGACTCTATTTCTTTTACCAAATTTTTAAAATGATGAATGATTTTTTCATTGATGACTTCTTCTTTGCGTTTAGATCCATCGTTAAGGAGGAGGTTGGAGATCTTATTAAAATTTTCATTTATTGATTCTAATTTGTGGAAAAATTTAATGTTCATGTCCCCTTATTTCAGGTAAGTACATCTAAACTTCTATTTCTAGAAGGCTTCATATTTAAAATCTAGGTTATGGAAAGAACTTAGAAATTTCTTCTCAATATTGACCAAGTTTTCATCATTTTAATTGATTTCAATTTCTTCTTATCAAATTAGTAGGATTATTATATGTTATTATTTTGGATGAATATATCCCTATGGACTTATTTTTTTTAAAATCTAAATTTTTCTTTGATAAACTTGAGTTTTCTATCTAGAATGAACATGTTCATTCCATCCACTAGTTCCCTCAACCATTCCTTAATAAAATTGTGTATGTCCATATGATGTAGCCAAATTATTTTGAATCTAAAAGGAATTTTTTTGGCTTCATGAATTTTCTCCTTAAAAAATAATTAGGGTTTGGTTTGACCCAATTCTTTGTATAGATGAAAGAGAGCTGAATAAGTATAAACCTTAGTTGAGGGAGACTAAGAATATATTGAGTCTAACTTGAATGTGGTTCTTCCCCACCCTTCTATTAGACCAATTGAATGGACTACCTTTTAGGTCAACATCCACTAAACCAACACTGATGATGAACTTTTCTAAATTTTCCATGTTAGTTTGGAAGTTGAGAGCTCTACTTTTATTTTTTGATGGATTTAATGGCGAGTTAAAATATATTGCCATTATCCATTTCCATTCACTTCATAGTTTTATGAACACTAGTAAATTTTCCCAAACTTTATTACACCTAATTATGGTGTTTAGAACATAAATATTATAGAGTATCCACTCTTCCTTACTATCTTTTTATTTGAACATGATAACTAGGTAGTGATTATTGAAAGTTAAAAATTCTCCATCTAGGATTTGAATGTTCCATAGGACTACCATACCTCTTGATACCCTATAGGAAATCATGACAGTATAACCCATATTGAACCAAAGTTTATTACTATAGTTTTTGAGAGTTGCCTCAAACATCTTAGTTTCTTTCAATGAAATTATTGAAGGATTATGTTTTTTTTTTATGATTTTGACCAACCTATGTTTTCTAAGGTGGTTGATTCCCCTTATGTTTCATGAAATAATATTAATTTTTTAAACTTAGAAAAGTGTCCATTAATGGTTTTTTGATTCCCTTTAGCTATCTTGTTTCTAATTTCCTTTTTTTGGGCTGAGAGGTTAGAAACCCTCCCTAAGGATCTAGGTGCTTCACCCACATCTATTTTATTTCATCCTCTTTTAGCTTTTATATGGGTCCATTGGTCCTCTTTAGACTTGATAGATAGTTTTGGCAAGGGGGAGTTAGATAATTGGCCATGTTCATTGATGCTCTCCTTCTCAGCTGATCCCTTGGGTATAGAATAACTTATGCCTCCATGATGGGAGGGTAGGATAATCTCTTTAGATTTACATAGGGGTGGTTAATGATCAAGTGAGGTAGTTCTGACCCAATAAAAACTCTAAAATAAAGATTTAGGAATGGTCTTATTGATACCATCCTAGTTAGGATAGAGCATAGATTTATATGGGGAGGAAAGATATGTCATCAAACTATCCACTAAAATTCCACACATGGGACCAAGGTTAAAGATATTATCCTCTAAAAATCCTATCAAGAAAGGGGGTCGGATATGGGGTAATTAGAGCGGGTGAGGGAGGGGTCATCTCAAAAGAGGAATAAAAAGGGTGGGTAGGGCTACTTGGGGAAGGGGATCCACCAAAATTGAGAGGGTTTTTGGGGAGAAAACTATTTGGTCAAGGGTTAGAGAGGCATAGGTTTGGGGGGAGGCCATTTTGTTGGCATCACCCTTGGCTAGAAAGCATAGGGGAAAGGAGGAGGGGATTGTTTAGACTAGATAGCCTTTGGGATCAGAAACTAGGGTTGGGGATGGTCTAAAGTACAATATATAGATGTATGAATTAAGATGTTGCATTTCTTGCAAAATGACATAGAATTTTCATACTCAAGGATTGGGACCACTCACCATATTTTGATCTAATATTGATTTTATGAATAAGTGGATTATTTATTGGAATGAATACATGGAAGTATATATCTACAATTTTTCTTCTAGATATAGTGACTAAATATATGGTAATGGGTTTTCCTAGAGCTTTCACTATACTAATTATCACCTCATGTTACCATAATTATAGGGGTAGCTCAGGGATTAAAACCCACATGATAATATACTTAAGGGTTGAAATACTGAGGTTCTTCCCCACCTTCCATTTCCTTGTACTAACATTTGATTTCCCCATGAACCAAGTGCATTGTATGAGTAATCTAAAATAGTCTTCTTGGTGATTGATGTTAATTAGTAAAAAGTTCCTTAAAATGGATACCAACTCTAGTTGGCCTTTGGGGCACCATTTATTATTAACCCACTTTTGAAAGGAGTTGATGTTAGGCTATAAACTATTAACTTTTGCAACAATGGAATTAGCTAGCTTACTATTAGGCTTTCCACCATAAAATTGAGGACTTTGATGTAGGTCTCATCATTTTTTATGGTGGGATAAATATATTACTTAGAATTTTCTTGGTCCATAGGTATTTTTCCCACATCATGTTTTACCCAAGATAGTTCTCGTTGGGATGTTTTTATAGTCTGTGAGGCCCAATCATAAGAATGGTCAGTCAAAACTAATGTATGCATGACTTTCTCACCCCTACCCTATTCTCCTCTACACCTTGATCCCATTTTTCACCTCCATCCCCTATATCATAATTTTGAATTTTGTCCCCCCTAGTTTGATCATTTTGGTCCTTTCACTCCTTACATAGTCTACTATGTCATTTTCTCCCTTAAAATACTTAAATATATAAGTGATATTAAAGATTAAGAAATTTACTAAAATTATTATTTGATAATATTGAAAAATCAAAAATAAAAAAATTTATATTTGTAATTTGAAAAGAGAGAAAGGAGAGAAAGTAATCTAGTTTCCATTTAGCTTGGAGATGGTGAAGTGTATGTTCCCCCTTGTTGGGACATTTGGAAAAGTGTCGAGTTATGATGAATTTAGAGTGATAATGTCTATATTTGAAAACCTTTGAATTATCTTGAGTTGGAAAGATTGTATTCTTTAATTCTCATTTAAATATTTTAAGGGGTGGAACCATGAATTATGTCCCAATACATATTGAAAAAGTGTAACCATAGATGTTGAGTGTCACTAAGATATAACATGGTCCACTTGCCATTTATATGAACCATACCTTTGCATATGGATATAGATTCAATTTTATAACTTTAAACTTGACAATTTTAAAAATTCTATAGTATAAATGTGAAAATGAATGAATATCATTCCCCATGTACCTATATTATATTGAAATTTTATTTGAAACTACAATTTTAAAACTTCATTTTGAGACTCTTGAATCTTTTTTAACTTATGAAACTTTTTGAAACTTTAAAACATAAAAAACTATATTAAACTTTTAATTTGAAAATATATTGACGAGTGCACATGCATACCACATGCCCCCATAATTTGAATCATATTATTATTTGAAAACTATATATTTCCATAAATCTAAAATTTAGCTAATGAAAATTGAATTTTTTTATTAAGTCCATTTTGATTCCCCCCTTTTGAGATGATAAATGTAGCCTGAAAGTCATTTGCCTCAAAATAAAACATATATGAAACATATATCACTTGGAATATTTTAAATTAATTTCATTCATAGTATTAAATTTATCATTTAATTTTGAATTTTAAAGCATGTGTTCAAAAAATATATTATTAAAGCCTATAAAAAATGTATGCATGATATACATCATAACATTAGAGTATAAATATGGTATATAATTAATGCATGACATAAATCATGGAACTATATTAAATAGATAGAACTCGTGATATGAATCATGGCACCATAGTATTAAGCATTAAGAATATAAATAATGTCATACAATGTCATTTAATTTTAAAAATATGTCACACATAAGGCCTAAGAGGCCACATACAAGGGACACGTACATTTTTCATAACACACAAGTACAAGGTCCACATTAAATGGAATAATGATGCCATACAAGGATAAGGGCCTCATGTATGATAAGCAAGTAATGAAAATATAACATGCACTAAAATAAGAATGTAAATCAGATCATATAACAAATGAGACCAATAGAGTTGTATCATATGTATGAATTTTAATGTAATAAAGTAACATATTTCTTGTAATACATGTGAAAAATGTGAGTGATTAATAAGATATTTTTATGAAATTTAGCTCAACATGATATAGATTTTTTGGATAGACATAACTTGTAAAAGTGTTCATACAGAATCAATAGATGCTCCCAACTTAGCAAGGTTGTTGAGTGATAAGGGAAGCCCAACATCAAAGAATAATGTGAAAGTGTGTCTTGTATAACACTCAAGAACCTTTTGAAAATAATTATGTATTGAAATATGGAATATTCTATCCACCCAACATAGAATAAAAAATATATGAAAAGAAATAAACTAGTAACATTTGAAAAAGCTTTAGGTCTTGGTTTTTAATTTTTGAAAAATATTTTGATTTTTTTTGTAATTTTTAGAATATATGCATTTTTTGTATTTTTTTGAAAATATTTGAATGCTAAAATAATATTTAAAATATATGATAAGAAATAAGGTTTTTAAAAGTAAATAGAGGAAGAGGGATTAGAATAATCCTAAACAAGGAGTAAAAGCATAGTATGACAAGAGGGAAGTTGAGCAATGTGCCCCTGATGTATATGTGTAACTTCGAGTCATGGTAAAGAAACATGAATGATTTTTATGGATAATAATTTACATGATCCTCAAATTGGGTAGAGGTTAATTGTGCTCATGTAAAAATTGATAATATGATATCATGTAAGTGTCATAGGGTGTAAGTTTTTCAATAGTAAGTAGGTGAAATTCCATAGAGACAAGTGTTTTGGATTGTTCTAATCAGTTTAAAAATTAGGAGGTTAAGCACCCAAAGTGAAAAATAATTCCAAGGGTCTATAATAATGTTTGGATAAGGGATATAAGAAGTATAATTTAAAATAAAATCAAAGAATATATGTAATTGTTAAGATTTATTTTAAGAGAATTTCCAAATTGATGGAAAAATGAATGCCAAATAAGGGTTATTTGATTACTTACACATGAAAAAATTCATTGATTAGTGTATTAAAAATAATTTTCATCAAGATCATACCAATATTTTGTATTTTTAGGATCATAATCATCAATGTAATCATTATCATAGGATAAAGTTAACTTCTTAAGTTATGCTTGAGATTGTGAGATGCCATTTTCATTAGATTTTGTATTTGTATATAATATTCATTTCCCCATAGATTGGAATTTATTTTTCAATTTGTGCATCATTTTTATGGGATTTCAACTTATCTTGAATTATAGAATGATCATGCATGTTTGGTTGAACATTAGGAAGAGAAGCAATTGGTACTTTCACTTCTTGACTTAAAGGTGTAACCATGGATTATGAGGTGTTAACTTTATCTTGTTTCTCTATGCATGAAGTAGATGTAATGATTTATTGCATAAAAACTATATTTGTATCATTATAATGTGTACGAAATTGTTTTTTAGATTTTTTCAAGAAAAAAAAATTGAAAAAGGAGATTGCTTGCTTATCTTGAATTTTTTCTTGCCACTTTTATTTTGGTAATTATTCTTTTAGAAATTATTCTTTTTCATTTTATTATATTTGTAATATTATAGCTCACATTTTGATTTTTGAATCTTTCATTTTTTGAATTATCATTATATATCCATATTTTATATTTGTGCTCCTTTTGCACTTGTAATTTAGGAGCTACAATATGATTGGGTTTCTTAATAGGTTTATCTTATATAAGATCACCACTATAAATGATACTTTGAAATTTTTTTATTTAAATCCCAAAAATTATCTATATGATGCCCATGAAATATATGATATGCACAATAGTATTTTGATCCTCGTATAGGAGGCATAGAAGGAAATGTTACTAACTTATTTCGGATCATTTCTCTTAGAAGATCACTTGGACTCTTATTAGCATTTTATATATCTTTTGAAACATTAAGTGTAGATGTATGTTGTTTATTAGACACATGATAACTAGATGAAGACGTAGATACATGATTAACACTAGAATGTTCTATATTTTAAGAAATTTGTTATTATTTTCAAGAGATATGATATTTGAACTTAAATAATGAGTTTGATTTTTCTACTCTTCTATTGACTTTTGCATAGTGATGATTTGATCTTGAAGGGGTTCACAAGAATAAACCTTATGGATATTTGATTGAATATGAACACCATTAAGATGAGGTTGAAGGATAGTCTCTTCTTTTATATTAATATATGCATTTATTATAGATGAGCTACTTACTTCTTGCTAAGTAATAACATAAAAAAGATGAGCACAAATACTGGATGCATTATCATTATGTGGTGACTCTATGCTAAGGTCATGACATTATGGTGTAAGAGTAGAATTATGTGAATAAAATTAGGAACATGTATTAGGATCAACATCACATGATGTGATAGAAGTAATGAAATTATGATCACTAGAATTAACATGTTCACAAATTTTACCTTCTAAAGGGGAACTAAAAACATCATCATGTGATGTAATAACAACATTATTTAGTATTTTACCACTTTATATTAAATTATAAACATGATCGTAAAGTAAATAATAAGTTATACTTGAAATATTAGAAAAACTTTCCTCATCATAATAATCATTATCATACCAAACCTCATCATGATCATTATAACTATCATTTTAAACATTTGAAATAAAAATGTTGTTATTTTTTAAGTAAGATGGAAGAGAAGTAATATTTATTGTAGGATTATTATTCTTATTTATGCATATATTATGTGTTTTGAATTTATAAGTGTAAAGATAATGTAATCTGGTAGAAAAATGGATAGAAAAATTAGGTGTACAATAATAAGATTCCTCCATGTGGAGATGAGGTGGTAGTCTAAAACATAGTAGATAGTCACCATTGGGAGGCTTTGTGTGTTCTAATGGGACATTTATAGTTGATATTAAGTTAAATTCCAAGGAATATTTAAAATGGGTAACTAAATAGGTGACTGAATATGAATGTAGGGGATACTCTAAGGTGGAATGTGAAGAAGAATCCAAAGGGGAAACTAAAGAGGTGAGAAAAGAGGAATCTAAAGAATATTACAAGGTGAAATATATATAAGAATACAAAGGAATAACTATAAATGAATATAAGTAAGAATCTATGGGTATGACAATAGGTAGAGTTAAAGTAGGGAGTAGGGAAGGAATCAAAGGGGAAACTAGCGGTACAACTAAGGGTAAATTTAAAGGAAAAGGTGAAACTACCTTCAAGGAGGTGTAATAAAAAATAATATATATAATATTACAAAATTAAATAAATAAGTGTGACCAATGAGGAATATATAGGAGATTATAAAGGGTAATAAATACGTGTATGTGGTTGAGTGATCACTTGTGACAAAGGGCCAAAAAATTCAAATTCATCGACATAAACATTAATAATAGAATATTCCGTACTAACTATCCATTGATTATCATAACAAAAAGGCTTATCATGAGAAGAGAATAATAAATATCAAGGATGTACACCATTGACATATTAAATTTGACTAACCATGATATATTTATAATAAATGATTTTTTTTTTTATGAAGTACTCTAGTATGTAAAAATAAGCTAATGAATATGAATACAATATAAGATGAAACAATTAATGTTAATGATTATTAATACATTACAATCAAAAATAAAAGTATGAATGTGATATAGGCAATGGTTTGAATAATTTATATTCTCTTAGATATACTTATTAGTTCATTGATTTGTTAACCCAATATTTTAGAGCACTAACTACAAAGGTAGAACCATGCTTATAACCCACTAACCCTATTTTCAATGGTAAGTTAAGAGTAAATTCACTGGGCAATATGCTCCTCTTAGGTGCACTATAAATCAAAACAATAAAATAGGTTTTTTTTTCTATAAACAAGGGACCCTAGGCATTTCTAATATATTGTAAAGTGTGGGGAAACTAGAATTTGTGTTTAGTGTTGTATTATGGGTATGAGTATTGGGATAAACCCCTCACACCACAATGTCTATAAATCTAACAACAAATAGTCTTTCACAAAAATTATGAGGTAGTTTGAAATCTACCAAAACATAGTTTCTAAAACATGCAAAAGTAAATGAAAAATAAAGTGAAAATAAAGGCAAAGGTTTTTTGTATTAAAAAATGAATTAAATTTCAACTTGAGGTCAAAATAAATATCTTATATATAATAATGATATAAGTTGATAAGACAATTTGTTTAGTGTCAAATTTAATCCAAGGTCAGAGATTTAATCATTTGGTATTGGATATTATTCAAGGTTGAAGGTTTTTTTATTTCAGTGTCAGGAATTATAAAAATAAGAAAGATGCTTTCCAAAAAATCAATGAAAAATAGCAAGATATTTTCTAAAAATAGTGGGTTCACCAAGATGTTTAACCTTTTTAATTTAAGATGTATTAAACTAATAAAATTAAACTATTGAATTACAAATACTGATATGTACTTATATGATATGAAAATATGTTTATCTATATAATTTACTTAAATGAGGAACTTGCTAAAAATATTAAATTAAGCTAGGGTTAGAGAGTGTTCCTAAAAAAAAAGATCTAACTATTTAAACTTTATGTAAGAATAAACTATGTTAAATTTAATTATAGATAAGGTTATACTAAAAATAATAATTCATAGTTTGTGGGATAAGTCTATAGGAGGTGGACATGGGTACAATGTGGCCTTTTCTGAATACTATGGCCACTTATTAATTGACTATATTCATAATTTTTGGATCAGGACATGTGTGATTGCTTCTAAGGGGTGATTATAGATCTTTGAATGTTATTATGTTGCATGAAAGAATTAAAAATATCAAATCCTTATCATGCACATGAACTAGATTGTAACTAGATAAAAAAGGGGGAAATGGGTTAGTAAGGATAGTTGATCTAGCCTTAAAAACACCTTTTTAACTTAGCATTTCCTACATAGCCCAAATGGGCCTCAGGATGATGTAGTTCTTTTTCTTAGAGTGATTGTGTGATATATGATGATTTAAATATAATAAATTTAACTAGATGATTACTTTAAATTCTTGAAAATAGATGCCCTTGACCTAAGAAAAAACACTATTTAGACTTGGATATTCAATATTAAAATGCTTTAGATTTAAAATAAGATAAAATAGTAATATTTTACTCAGTGTGCAATAATTTGGGTAGAGAGGTTTAGTGGTTGGTAGAATGACTAGCCTTGATGTGTCTTTATAGGATAATATTTAGAATTATTTCAATAATTGACACTACCAAATGCATGGAAGATCCATTTTGAAACATATCAATTCTAAAAATTAATCCTTAAAGCATGGGAGATAAGGCCACAGTAGGGGATAAGGCAACAATGTGGCTCTATTCAACTAGTGTGGAATTGTCCTAGAAGACTAGAGACTATAGGGACATGTTTGACATGAACATGTGAGATGAATATGGAATAATTAAACTAAAATGGGGATGCATGTTGTTTTATGCTAATTAAGCTTAATAGATAAACACACTAAGAAAATAAAATTGTTTGAATGTAATATGACAATATTAATAATTAAAAATATATGGAAAATGAAAAATTACCTATTTAACTATGTGAAATAAATATAGTAAAATAATATACAACCAAGTGTTAAAGAGAGCACATTATTAGGCATCTTATTCAGGACTGTGACAATGATCTAGAATCATCTTAGGACAATAATCAGGCTCTATGTTTTGTTTATTTCATGTTTTGACTATTTTTGCCTCCGAAAACTTGTGTTAGGACCCACTATAAATTATATTTTCTAATTTTGTTACACCATGATTGTATGAAAAAGAGATATTTGGTACAACATTATAATTTTTATCATGCAATGGACTTTTGAATTTGTTTGTCTTATATTATACAAATTTGGAATGAAATGTAGCAAATGTATTTGATAATGTAGGTACATCAAGTAATGCATTTTTAATTAATGGTTTTGAATTTTTTTCATTTTCACTTTCATAATTCCAAGTAAGTAAGGTAGGGTAAGAAGTAATACATTCATGTTTCCCATTACAAGCTAGAAAAAGAGAAGCATTTTCACTATTTTTATTTGAGTTATCTATAGAAGGAACCAAATTTTTAACATTATCGTTAAATTTAAAAGAAGGCACACATTCACTTTTTTCACCATTTTAATTATTTGAAAGGGAAGAATAAAATTCAATTTTTGGTTCATCTTGAGAATCATTTCATAAAACAATGCTTCTTTCAACATCATGAATGTTTTTTTTTGGCATATCTATTGTATCATATTTATGTGATACACTAAAAAAATATCATTTTTAACCTTTTAGGCCTTTCATAACTAGAAATGGAAAAAATATGAGAACCATACTCCTCATATTTGCATGCAAGTGGTGTATATATTCACACTCATAACAATATGAACACATATTATGATTATTCATATATTCATTTAGACTTGAATTTTTGTTATTAGTTTTTTCATTAACATAGTTATAAGCAAAACTTGAGGATTGAGCACTTTTTTGAGATTCCATAAAATCCTCAAATGCAATACATCGGTCATCAAGAATATTAAAACATCAATATATAAAATTGTGTTTCCTAAGGATTATAATATAAGTAAACATGTTGAGGAAGGATAAATATTTGGATGCAACCACATGGAGGAGAAGAAAAATTCCTATATAAAACATATAAGAAACCATTACTTAAACTATGCCCATGCAAAAAATTAGATATGAAAAAGAATAATAGTAACATGTGATATATTTTAGGAGAAATATAAACCCTAGATTACAATATAGGGTTTAGTTTAAACAATCCATAGGATAGGTTCACCAAAAAAAATTATGATAAATGGGCTCAATATAAACACACTAAGTAAAAACAATTAAATGCAATATGACAATATTTAGAATTTATAGTCAGGTCCTAATGTAAATTCTTCCAAACCATTCATTGAAAATACATTGCTTGATGCATATACATTGTAACATGTTTGCCTTTTGGTGGGAAAAAAAGTATTTCAATTTAGGTATAAGTCAAATCACATGCATATTTATGCACATCCTAATATGAAATGTTGAATGAAACAAAAGTCTTATGCAATGCTCTTTCTCTAAGTGGATAAAGAAGACCCTTGCTAAATATAAATTGTATTTCCAAATCTGAGTGGGTGTAGTTTAAGGAATGCAAGACATACTTAAATATAATGGCATAGGCTTGAAGGGATTCATCCTTATTTTTATTTAAGGCCTACAAATGTTCCAATGGTAGCTTGGGCAGTGTGTTCTTATATAAATTAGATAAAAATACTTCCTCAATTTTTTTAAAGGTTGATAAGGAACCATTTGGGAGTGTGTATAACCAATGAATAGCCTATTGACCTAAACTTATGTTTGAAGCTTTTAATAATAATATTCCATATTTATCCCAATGTTTAAAGGAGTGTATATATTATTTAAAATGGTTTGTGGGATCTACTTTACAATCAAAAGAATAAAACATATGCATTATAAAGGTGTAAGGATTATATATATATATATATATAATCAAAAAAATCTCTAGTAAGGGGTTGGTCCTCTAATATCTTATCATTAAAAGTATCTTCATGGGAGGAAATTTGTAACTCAAGAGTAATAATTTGTTGTTGAAGATCCCCCATAATAGTAATTAGATATATCATGTCATTAAGACGGGTTAGTAAACAATTTTAATATTTGATTAGGGGTTGTAATTTTCCATCCATATAGAATAAAGGAGTAACATGATCTTTACTAGATTCATTGTATTCTAAGATAGGATCATCATGTGGTTTGGAAATGTTAAGTAAAAAAGTTTTCATTTTCAAATAAACAACTATATCATGTTAGATATCAAGAAGGTTAATTCCCCTCTCTTGGTATTTGGAATTTTATGGCATAAGAGATGTGGTTTCATTTTGTTTATCTAAATTCAAACCATTATTTTGAGAAAAAAATGTAGAGGGAGGAGGAACAACATTCTCTACTTGATTTGTAATAGAAGGAAAAATGCAAGATTCATTTTACTTTTTGAGTTGAAAAAAGGAGGTTGAGATAATGCCAATATACTTTATACTTTTGGTACATCATGATCATATGAAAAAGAGATATTTGGTACAACACTATCATTTTTATCATGAAAGGGAATTTTGACTTTATTTGTATTATATTATACAAGTTTGGAATGAGATTTAATATATTTATTTGAAAATTTAAATACATCAATAAATGAATTTGCAAAGAATGGTTTAGAAGAATTTTTATTTTTAATTTCATCACTCTAAGAAAGTAAGGTAAGGGAAGAAGTAATACATGCATGTTTCCCATTACAAGATAGAAAAATAAAATCATTTTAACTAGTCTCATTTGAGTGATCTAAAGAAGGAACCAAAATTTAAACATTATCATTAATTTTAAAAGAAGGCACACATTATATTTTGTCACCATTTGCATTATTTAAAAGGGAAAAAGAACATTCAATTTCTAGTTCATCTTGAGAATTATTGCATAAAAATATTCTACTTTCAACATCATGAATGCTAATTTATGACATTTCTATTATATTATATTTATGTGATGCACTAAAAATTGGCCATTTTAAATTCTTAGGCCTTTCATCACTAGAAATGGAATAAATAAGACAATTATACTATTCATATTTACATTAAAGATGGATATATAGTCACACTCATAATCATATGAACACATATTATGATTATACACATGACATTTTCATCATTAGTTGTTTCATTACCATAGTTATAAGCAAAGGGTGAGGATTGAGCACTTTTTTGAGATGCCATAAGATATTCATATGTAATACATTGGTTATAGAGAATATTAAAACAATGATAAATAATGGGGTTTCCTAAGGATTTTAGTAGAAGTAAACATGTTGAGGAAGGATACAAATCTAGATGTAACCACATAGAGGAGAAGATCAATGACCAAGGAAAAAATATAAGTAAACATTACTTAAAATATGCCCATGAAAAAAATCAGATCTAAAAAAGAACAAAAATATTTAAAATGATTAATTTTAGGAGAATTAGAATATAATCTAGGGTTTTGTTCAAACAAGCTTGAAGATGGGTTCACCCAAATGTTTAGTGTTAAATGGGATCAATATATAAAAACACTAAGTAAATGAAAATATTTAATTGAAATAAGAAAATATTTATAATTGATCAATATATGACAAATAATGGATAATCACCTATTTAACCATGTGCAATAAATATAGTAAAATACAATACAACCAAGGGTTAAAGAGAGAATATCTTGTTAGGTGTCTTTTTATGGACTGTGCTAGTGTTATGGAATCATTTTAGGATAGTAATTAGGGTCTATGTTATATTAATTCTATGTTTTAACTATTTTTCCTTTGGACACTTGCATTATGTTCATGACACTGGTGTCAATGTAGGTGTTTAGATTTGACATAGGTGTCCATTCTAGAATATGTTCACCAATAAAAAAATTGTCACTAAAGCTATGGTATCACTTTTAGATCTATTTTTTCCTTTATACTATGTCAAAATACATGGAAAGTCTAGTCAATAAATAAAACCCTAGTTATCTTACTTTTTACCTCTTATAACTTAGTAAAAAAGAGTTAGCATGTGCGTCAAGTTAACCTTATAAACCCATGTTGTTGCTAAGTTTTACCTATATATACATATAATCTAAAGAGTGCCTTAGACTCACATGTAGTTATCCCTTCTAGGTATATGTTTGGAATGGTGATTATGTAATTATATGCTCTTTCTCCTATTATAACCCTTGGTACAAGCAATACAAGTTCAAATTGATTTGTAGTATGTTTTAAACTTTTAGTTTTAACAATTTGATATGCATTATGGTTCAATAGATCTTGAATAAGATAGCTTACATGATTATTGATTTTATTTCTTGGTAATGACTGATGATATGAACTATACCATAGCTTTTTATATATAGGGACATCTTAGTTTTGAATAAGGACCTAGTGGTATGCAAAAGCTAACAATAGAGTAAGAATATGGGCTAAATAAAATGGTAACAAGGTGAAAAGCATAGAAAATTATGAAAAAATAAGTTTGGATAACATGTTAGGTTTTGCCACATGCATTTACATAGGTGTCCAAAGGATAAAAACATAGAGACAATAGAAATATAAGTGGGGATCCCTGACATACATCAGATAAAAAGGAAATGTAAACAACATACATTCACAAAGGGGTAGATAAATAAGGTAAAAGAAAACATAAATGAATAGGTACCCATGAGAACTTTCCATTAGATGAATAATTCTCTACCAATATGCCTATACATGTAAAATTTGTGAAAACATACTATGAAACTATGTTTGTACCAAATATGGGTATCTACATCTATATGATGTTTTTAATTTTTAAAAGATAGTGAAGGATCTCTTATAGATTAAGAGTTAAATAAATGGTGATTATACCATGTAAAGGTAAATATGTCAATAATAAACATTGTCATTTGATTAATGATCAATTTTGTGTATAAAATAATTAAACTTATGTACATTATGGGGACATGAACATTGTTAATTCTATTGTGATCATGTTTTATTATTTTTACATGGATAAAACATGATTGAAATGAAGTGAAACATTAAATTTGAATCTAAAATTCATCTATAGTGGTTGATTCAGTTTGAGTGAACCTTTCTTGAATGTTTTTCTCATTTATCTATGTAGCATTTTATTTTATAGTTGAACTTTTCCTAATCTATTCTCTCTATTTTGTTATTATATAGTTATTTGGGTTAGTAAAATTTGTAATTTTACCCACATTGATGAGCATTTTGGTATGCTTCATTCAAAAATCAAGATTATACATAGTTACACAAGTTTGGGTCATGATCACCCAAACTCTCCAATGCTTTAACAAGGAAGCATCATCTCCAACAAGTTGCAAATAAAATATGGATTTCACCAACTTCCAGGTGTAATCTGACCCTTTCTCTTTCAAAATTACAATTTTTAATTTTAGATTTCACATATTAACATTGAATACTTCATTCTCATTATAGGTTACATGGAACAAAGCTATACATTTAGATCCATCTCCCAAAAATAAAAGTGTGTCATTTAAACTCAAGTATATTGTATCCTTTTACTCTGGTAATTCCATTACTAGAATAAAATGGGGGGAGGATTTTCGGATACTAAAATATGGTCTTTATTATTTGAAATTAAAAAAATTTACATAGTTTTACCATGAATGAATTGAAAACTTAAAAAAGACCCTAATTTGACATCATCTCATAGTTCCATTTTATCTTATGATTCAACCCTTTCACTCTAAATTTAAACACTAAGGTAAACTCACTATCTATTTCAAATATATTAAATATTCTACATATACATCTAGATTATTAGATCAATCCACCTATACATGGTTAAGTTTTGATGGTTACAATCATTATCACCATTTGATAATGATCTATATTAATCAAAACCAACAAACACCCAATAAAGGTTATTTTATAAATCAAATGCATCCTTAGGGTTGGCCTATAATCCTATCATGTTGGTGGTGTGAGAAATTATTCAAATGGACCCATATATAAAAAAATAAAGGAATCATTCAAAAAATATTTGGTGTTTATCTATGATGCATTTATACACTATTGTACACTAAGAAAACCTACCCTATTCCTTCTAGTTTACATACTCATCACTAAGAGTAGTAATAGGCCAAGTCTGAAGCACTCAAAATATAGGCCAAAGTAAGTGTTTCCAAGTACCAAATCTAATTGTTATTTGTATACACATATCAAATGACTAAAATTTCACAATCACACTAGGTTGAATAATTACATTCAAATTTATTTCCCTACTTAGAGTATTGGATATGTAGGCAATGACTAATTTTCAGGTGGGAGTGATTTGGGTCAACAAAATCCATTACATTTCCCCCATTTTTATAGGTTTTTATCCCTCACAAGCACATCTACAATTTCAAGGTAAAGGATTCTATTTTTTGGATCTACATGTGCCATTATGATTCAAGATCACAACATAGAAAAATTAAAGACATGTGTGGGTGACTATAAAATCAATGTATTACACTTTTATGTAGGTTAGTATTGAATAACAAGTAATTTTATCAAAAGTGGGATAAATATATATTAGATCATAATTATGAAAAATTATTGTGTAAAATAAGAATGAATAAAATATGTAATATACCACACAAATTGATTTGCAATTTTCTAAATATAGAAGTGTGCTAAAAATGGAAAGTATCAAAGAGGAATAACTTAACTAGAAATAAACCATGTAATAATATGATTGTGAATTTGACTGTAAAACTAACTATATGTCAATATGAGGTTACTATGAATTAGGAATAGGGTTTTGCATTTTTTTGGGAAAAGACCACACTATCTAGATGAGGCTAACATGTATTGGTTTCTATAGTTTTCTCCAATGTCCAATAGGGTTCTGGGTCTCTTTTTAAATTTATATTATGTTACCTTCACCTATGGGTCCTATTTTTATGAATTTATTTATATGATTTACTATGGAATCTACTATATGCCTTCTTATTCAATTAGAACCCTATCTCAATATACCATGATGGATAAATTAAATAAATGGGAAAAAGTGATTAGGTTTTGAAGTTGTGTATGACCTTAACACCCCCTATTTTTAGTACTACCTACATGCCAATAATTTGAAGAGGGATTATACTTCATGTATTTCTCTCACGATATAGTGGTGTGTATGAAAAATAGGTGTATTTCTAGATTATGGTGTAATCATATTGTAGTTATACACTTCAATAGTGAATTATGACATTTTATGTGCATTTAGACTTAACTAAAGGATAAAGGGTTTTATGGACTCATAATGGGGAAGAATATATGTTTTCCTCTTAATGTAAAGTTATAAGTTCTAGTGATTTTCCATGATATGAGACTCTATTGAGAAAATGATTAATATGGATTTATAGTGTTATTTTTATAATTAATTGGATGGGACTTGAAAAATGTGTGGGATGACCCAATATATGAATTTTAATTTGATAAATTAGATTTTGTTTAGAGGGAGGATGTGGCTGACGGATTCAGACACTAATAGTGAGTAGGATAGTCTCGAAGGAACAAACTTGTATGAGGAGAAAAGACAACTAAACTATAAGTGTGAATAAGTATTATAGTGAAGTTATGTATTAGAGTTTCTAAAAGGTAAAGTTAATTCACATATAAGTAGAGGAATAATGAATTAGAGTAGTGGATTTGAGCATGAGATAAGTGTGTAAGAAGATTGGTCACAAGTGCATTATTTTTATAAAAAATGTTAATTGATGTGTCTACATCCCCCCCCCCCCCTCCTTATTATAGTAATGAACTAAAGGGAAGTTACTATAGTAAAAGGATAGAGTTATACATGAACTTACCTATGTTGAGTAGGTTTGGTTGTAGGTCACATGTTAGACTATGATTCATGTAGACCTATAATAAAACATGTATAAATTAGTCATTACTTAAGATGAAAATATGAAATTTTAGAAAATAAAGTTATATAACAAAATAAAAAGAAATAAATAAACCTATTTGGGTATGTAAACTGTTGTGTTTTATAGTGCAAAATTGGTGACTATAGAGGGTAGGAACCTTGGATATTTTCTTCATTGAATTAATTGGATAAGAATATGCATTCCCAAATCCTCATTGGAAAGAGAGTTTTCTTAATAATTCAAGGTGTGTTTGACTCCATAATTACATACTCAAGGTAATAGAGTAGATTAAAATCCCTATATGAATTCTAATATAGCAAAAGGTGAATCAACCATTGTAGATGAATTATGATTCATTTATGGTGTAAAACTGGTGCAAAACTAGTGAAAAATAATATGATTTGAGTTTGGTTTATACAATATAGATAATGGCATATGTTGCCATAACTTCTATGGAAACTAGTACAAAACTAATCTTTTAGGTGTTCATGTATTGTGTACATCCCACAATGTGATATTTGAGTTTATATATATTCTAGAATTGAGTAATATCAAGTGATTATAAGTAAAAACTCTATAAAATTCTAGAACACATGCCACACATGATGCCATCAATTCTAAGCAAGATCTTAGAAAAATGAACATAAATATAGAAAATTATTTCTAAGTAATACGAAAACTAATCTACAGCCTAGATGCAATTTGAGAAACCTAGAAAATTTTATTTTTGGTTGTTAAGACATTAATGCACTTTTATCAACATATCCAAGATGTGACCTTATCCAAATGGAACATTATTGTTTGAAACTAATTTATTGGTAGAAATTGAGTATGAAATGTGATGAATTGATGAAATGTTATATTTTCCTACATATGCACTAGGTTCTTATAGCTTAGTCTCTATGACAAGCCAGTCTATAATCCACCTCTTTTGAGGTGAGTTTTGAAGCTTCTACAATAACTTATCTTAAAATATTTAAGTAATGTAAATTATGATTTATAAAATATTAAAATATGGAGTAATAATGATAACATTAGAGATCACATCATTATCATAGATAAAATTATCAATATAGTAATGTAAGATGTATGTAGAACTAAACATATGAAGTGGCATGTCAAGATAGATGTTAGAAGTGAAGCACATAGTGAAAAATGATTGTATATTGAAAACTTTAAACTTATATAGTCTAACTTGGGTAGGATGCATGATATCCATCATGGCATCAAAAATTTGGTAAGATGTATGATATACATCATGGTATCAATAAAAGTAAACAAATTGAGCAAATAAAAGCCATGGCCATGACACACACACGTAAAAATAGTACATGTAAAATCACACAAACAAGAAAGGATATTAAGGGGCCACATATAAGGGACATGTTCAAATTTTACTCACACCCATAAAGAATACAATAAGGCTTAGATCTAAAAAAAGGAAGGACATGTTCAAATGTCAATAATGTAAACAAATAATACACACAAAGCATGAAGAAAACAAGTAAAACATGATAATCATGCATGAATAGGTGATATTTATCTACATAATCAATTAGTACATTAGTTTATTCAGTAAATAAAGTATCTAATATGACATTAATGTGAAAGTAAGAAATCAATAATGATAAAATTTACATGATGTATTGAACTACTATATGAACAATAGGGATAGTCATAGATCAATAGAACTTATGTAAAAGGATGACCCTAATGAACTTGATGTGATGTAAAATAATTGTGATTGGTTTTAATTTGAAAATGTAAATCCTCTGTTCATTAGGACAAGTCCACTATCATCAGACAAGAGCATAATGCATTACTATCTAGAATAGAGTTGTTTTATATATGTATATTTTTTGGGTCTGAGATAATATCACCACTTACAACTACATATAGAAGTGACAACTTGTATTTTATATAACTCATTAAAGTAAACTTGTGATTCATATTTGATATAAATATACATATAGACAAATATTGTATATATTGAGAAAAAATTAAATCATGTATATAAACTACACATATCATGCATATATTAGACTACATAATGCACTCATACAATCACAAGATATCTCATTCACACCATTACCATAACAAATACATAATTAAAAATAATACAAAACATAATCAATATCTTTATTATTACATCTCAAATGAAAATATGTACAATCCACACATTCCTATATCTATAATCTAAAATATATCACAAGGAATGCCTAATAAATACGCCCATGAGTTTATTTCATGTAACAATAATTTTTTGCATGAAACCAAAATTATTTGGAATATAATATTTGAATTCAATAAATAGTAAGTGAAAATATGCCTCACACAATAACTAACTCACTCACAAATCAAGTTTAACTCTTATAGTGGGTGTGAACATGGCTAACACAAAGCTAGTTTTTAAATAACCCAAACCATTAGCTAGTGTGAACACGATCACTCCAATAATATATGTCCCATTTTCTAATTTTCTAAAATATTATTTTTTTTAAACATCCATAACTAAAAAAAGAACATACTAACAAATTATTCATATAAGAGTCTTACAATCAATAGGTCCTATTTTAAACATAGGAAGGGTGACCTCTCAGAAATGGAAAGTGGCATGCCATTGTGTAGGTTTGTTATCATACCAATATATTACATCATCAAGGTCAAAATAAACAATGTAATCATCATCATATTAGAGCACTAACTTCTTATATTGTGCCTAAGATTTTGATACACCATTCTAATCATCATTTGTATCTCTTTATGAATAACTAATTGAATTATATTATGGTATTGTCCTTTTTATTTCTCTTTTTTAATGTGTATTATGTCATGTGCCTCAAATTATATTTCATTAGTTTTTTTAATTGAATATTAGCTAAAGATATGATTTATTTTTACTATTTTTTCCTTGAAATATGTTCCTTATTTTGGAATAGAAGTAACTTTTATTTATTGTTCAAATATAATGCAACCTTTATTTTTATCAATAATCGATCCTATTGATTTTAACCATGATCTTAAAATTACAAAATTATATTCACTTGTAAGATAAATAATGTTGAAAGCAATATGACACTATTTTCTAATCAAACAATATTGTTAACTCAAGTGATCCTAAACATGTTGATAATGTTGTAGATTGATCTATGTGTCAATAATTATAACCAAGAGATATCATAAATGATATAATTTTTTCTTGCCTGATAATCCATAACTCTGACAATGGTAAATTACTTGACATCTATGTGAGTAGTGATAATGAAAGGATATTGATGTGAGGAAGGGATTGTAATTACCTCTTTTAGAACTATACTTATAAAAAGAGCTTTTTTAGGAATTTATTACTTTTGAACCTATTTTTTAACCATTTATTAAATATGATTTATTGCTTAGATTGAACTTGTTTTGGAAACTTATATTTTAGTAATTTCTTCTTGTATTGTTATACATTTTGTAAAATTTACTTTTTTAAAATTTCTTGTTGTTCATGTTCTTTTTTAAATCTCATGTTTTCATATTGTTAATGTATAATATTGATTGCTCTAATTTTCCATTTTAAACCTTTTCTTGCTCTAAATTATCTTTTGGTATCCATACTTCTAATTTTTGTTCTTTTTGTATTTTTGCTTTAGGAGACACAATCTTAGTATGAGTGGGTTTCTTGAGTGATGGATACACTATAGGATCACCAATATCAATGATACTTTTTATTTATTCATTCAGAGTGAAACAACTATTTGTATGATTCCAATGCATTCTATGATATATATAATAGTATTTTAATTTCCTCAGAGGATGTATTGGAGGTATTTTGATAAAATTATTTCTAAGCATTTATCTTAGAATCTCACTTCAACTCTTATTATCATTTTTCATATTTTTTAAAACACTAGATGTGTGTGTGTGTGTGTGTGTGTGTGTGTGTGTGTGTGTTGTTTTGGCTTCCAATATTGATATGAAGTCTTGTTAGGAACAAAAATAGTAGATGAAGATACATATGCATGATTAACACTAAAAATTATTAATTATTTGGATACATGAGATGATTTTCCAATTATGTGATATTTAAATTGAAATACTAATTTTTATTTTTCAATTATTCCATTATCTTTCCCATAGTTACTATTTGACCTTGAAGGGATTCACAAGCACAAACTCTAGGTAATTATGATTGGATATGTGCATATAAACACCATCAAGAGGAGTTGTGGGAAGTGGGTAGGGGTGAAGGACATGTTGGATACCTTCAGTTTTCACTTTAGGGTAGGTTACCTTACCTATTGTGATAGTGATAACATGGACCTAGTTAGAGGGAACATAGTTATCAAAATCTTGAGGATGGGAAAGTAGCATAGGCATAGAAGGTGTATTTTAATTAAGTGTAACCTTGATTATATTGTATATTAATGTTATCTAATATTTCATAATTATGAAATATAATATATATTTATAGCTAACACCATGCAATTAGAATAATTATTGCTTGAAAAAATTACAAAGCAAGCATAACCCATATAACCATTATATGATGTGTATTCAGACCAGTGATAGAGAAAATAATGATAAATAATATACTCAATGTAAAAAGCATTTATTTATTTTTGTACAGTGAAATATTTAAAAAAGCTTAAGGAGAGTTGGTTCAAGGAAACCAACTGATAGGTATAACTGACCTGTAAAACTAAATAATAAATTAAAACTTAAATAAAATAAAACAAAATAGTTTGGATCATAAAATAATCCAAAAATCTCCCCTTGATCTAAATGGTGATGAAAGAAATAGAGTAATGACTTTCAAGTCATCAAAATAAACCTGAATGTAACTATAAGTGGTTTACTATACCTCCTAGCACTGATCACAACTAATGTCACTCCATACAAAAGCTCACCCATTGAGTCATGGCATAAAATATTGATGAACATGATCAATGCCTACTCATCCCCTATGATCATCATAATATAATATAGTAAAACCCAATCAAAGTATGTCCAACTACATCAATCCACATAAGGTCCCACATAAGAACCCTTCCAAGTGACAAACTTGTACTATGTATAACACATCTCCTTGATGTCCAACAAATGCTGACAACCTTTTCTCAATACTAAAAGTGATATCAACTCCTATCAACTTGTACTATCATTGATGATTTATCAAAAAATAATAAATGAAATATCTATTCCCCCTATCAATTGAGAGGTGAGAAGTTATGCATTTAGAGAAACAAAATCAAACAAAAACTACCTACTCGATGTCATGAATATTAGATAAAGAAATCCAAAAATGAAACTAAAATCAAGAAAAAAAGACAAAACTACTATTTAAGCATGAAACCAAACTCTAAGTGAATAACTAATTAGATAAGGTAAAATATCCTCCAACCTCCATGGATCCTCCAACCTCTACTCACTGATCACTCAAAATATGATGTCAGGTCCATCAGGACCATAGAATTTGATCATGAGGGACATCTCCTAATTAGATGAAGTGTTATAATACCCTAAATAACTAGACTAATTAGAAGATCTACCACTAGAATGATTCACATAATTTGATTCATCTTTCTAATTGCATGGAGAATAGGGTCATTAAAAAAGACATACATTTGCAATATGTCCAATACCACCACATTTGAAACATCTAAGTTATTTGTAGTGTCTATGAGATCCATAAGAACTTGAATCACTAGAATAACTATGAGAAGAGTGCTTGTGATTATTCATATGTGTAGAATATCCTAGAGAGTGTCAATCTGAATGTTGTGGAGACCGTCTAGAATGGTGTGGAGAGTGCCTCAAAGAGTGTTTTAGAGAGTGTTTCTAAAAATATCATTGTACATGATGACTATCTCTATAATGGTACCTATTTTTTTTAAAGTTAGCCTCTTCAATAGGCATACTCTTCTTCCTTGTAAATTTTCTCTAATGTTGAGTTAATAACTCACAAATAGAGTTAAAAGTGACACCATTATGCTTATCAATAAGCTATAACATTTTTAAAAAATTGGTATATGTAGAATTAAGACCATTTAATGTGATGGAAATCAACATGTCATCATTAATTTTACCACTAGTTATGCATTATTCTTATTTTAATGTTTTCATGTGAGAAAGATATTTAGAGACATCTTCATTATCTACCAGTTTATTGTTCAACAATTTCATAAGAAGATCAATATTTTTATATGTAGATTATTTGTCATATAGATATTTTAACACTTTCCAAGCTTTCTATGGAGATAATTTTGGCCATGACTTACAAAATAGTAAAACAAGATGAATGATACTTAGGGTTTTGCCTTGACCCTTGTAAGTAGATTCGATATACAAAATTTGACCACACTTTTATATCATTGAAAATATAAAATTTCTACCCCTTATAACTCCTTTACAAAATTATCTCAATGAGTTTTGAACCCTAATTTTTTTTTGAATTTAAGTGGCTAACAAATTTTAAATAGCCATATTTTCATCAAATACATATGAAATATAATAAGAAGGCGTTTGATTATATTTTTAGTTGGAAGTTAGAAAAATTAAAAAAAAATCACCACAAATATTTTAATCATCTTCCTTTGAATTGTGGAGCCCACAAAGTAAAACAATTAAATTAAATTTCAAATCAAACTTTCTCCCCTATGTTTTACAGTTGAAATTTGTGGAAGCCAAAGGTCATGAGATTGTGTTGAATTTACAATGATCAACCACTATAAAATCATAATGTATTCTCTATTGTATTATACCCTCCTTATCTGATGGGGCCCCACGTAGTTCAAGGGTTTCACTCTTAGAGTTTGTATGCTATAGGTTTGTGCTTTTTAATTTTTTTTTATCATTCAAAAAATGATTTATATTCTACCCAATATGTTATAATATAGAAAAAAATTAATTTCCATATTATATTACTTCACCAAACCAATTTTTAAAGAATAAAAAAATAATGTGAGCTCTCTACACCATAGATCAATATAAAGACCAAAAATTTAAGAAAAATTTAATTCACAAGATTATTGCATTATACTTAGATAGTTGCATGCTTATTTATATTGTTGATGTGGTTATTATATGTAGTCTGTTATGTTAACTATATAAATGATGTGGTTTTCTACAAAGACTCATATATTCTTATTTTCATGGTTGTCATGTCACCACTTTTAAAAACTATATCTCCACTACTCAAACACCATCCTATGGATTAATGGGCTTCTCAGCAATGGCGAGGGATTCATTAGGACCTTAAAAATGTGTAGATCACTCTTTAAAGTGTCACTAATACACAAGACTATTTGACATTTTGCCTTTTCATGCATTAAAAATTATTCTCTTTTCCTTCCTTATTCTCCAAAATGGCTCTGATACCAGTGTTCAAACCAAGGATAGAGAAAATAATGATAAAAATATATTCAATGTAAAAATCATTTATTTATTTTTGTACAATGAAATCTTTGAAAAAGCTTATGAAGAGTTGGTTCAAGGCAACCAACTGATGGGTATAACTGACCCATAAAACTAAACAATAAACTAAAACTTAAATAAAACAAAATAAAATAGTTTGGATCATAAAATAATTCAACAATGTGTATAATAAATAAATGACTACTACAATTTATGTATAATATATCCATTTTAAAAATTATTATAGGTTCTCTTAATTGTATTGATAAAATCATAAACCTATTTTTTATTCACCAAAATATTATATAGATTTTTCAAAATTTGTAATTTAATATTTTTATTAAATTTGGCTTAGGGGATGAATGGTGTACCTTTATCAAAATTTGAATAAATATATAGTGAATACTAATTATTATAAATTGTAATGTAATATTAGAATGAATAAAATATGCAGTAAATAATACAAACTGGTTTATAATTTGCTAAATATAGAAGTTTGTTAAAGATAGAAAGTATCAAATATGAACAACTTAGCTAGAAATAATACATGCATAACTATGACTACAACTATGAAATTTATTTTATGATAGTATGAGGTAAGTATGAATTAGGAATATGGCTTAATATCTACTTGGGACAAGGTTGTATTATCTGATGAGGCTGACTTGTGTTGGTGTCTATACGGTGTGGTGACATCCAATAGGGTTTCGACTCTCTATGTAAATTTATATTGATGTGCCTTCACCTATGGGTTATATGAGTAATATTGGATCTATGTTATTTTATTCATAATATTCTATATGCCTTTTTATTCACTTGGAAACCTATCTTAATAGACCATGGGGGATAGATGGAATAAATGAGAAAAATGGGTTAATGGTTAAAGTTTTACTTGACATCAACACCTCCTATGTTGAGTGATGACTACATACCAATAATATAAAATGGGATCAAAATCCATGTAATTATCACATGCTACAATGGTATGTGTGAAAAACTAGTGTAATTTTAGATGTTGGTGAGAGATCAGTGCAACTATGCACTTTAATAATGACTTATGACCTTTGAGGTGTATTAAAACTTAGCCTAGGGATAATAGTGCTATGTGGACTTATAATTTTAAATAATATATGTTTTCTTCTCAATGTGTAGTCAGATGTTCTAATTTGTTCCCATGATATGAGACTTATGTGATAAAATGATTAAAAATGTGGCCTTATAGTGATATTTTGGTAAATTCCTTAGATGGAAATTACAAAATATGTGGGATGATCATTAGGTTAATTTAATTTTATAATTATACCATACTTATGGGAGGACACAACCAAAAACTTTAGACACTACCAACAAGTGGGATAGTCTTAAACGAGTGCCTTTGTCTAAGGAGTAGAGATAGATAAATAAGAAGTATGGATCAGTCTTATAATGAATTTAAGATGATAAGAATGAGAGATATAAATGTTATGCATCATATTTTCTCAATTTTAAGGGTAATCTACATAGAACTAGAGGAATAATGGATTAGAGTTGTAGATTTGAGCATGATCTAAGTATATAAAAGGATTGATTGCTACTGCATTATTTTAGTAATAAATTTTAATTTATATGTTTACAAAGTCACTATCGACCTATGATACTAACCTGATCCTACATAATTGACTTAATGTAGGCATTAAATTAGCTCCTAAATTGAATGAGCTAGAGGCATGCTTATGCCTAATTTCTAACTTTATAATACAATCATAGTCAAACAAACAACAAAAAAGCTAATTATTGTGTTCTATTTTGTAATTTCCATGTTTATCATGTGCCTTTATCAAATTATTAGAATCAATCTCAAAATTTTACATTTAGATGTAAGCTTGAGTGTCATATCTATTGATCTTAATTATATTTCAATGTTCTAACTTAAATAGATTAGTGTAACTCATGAATCCAAAAAAAGTTAAATTTTTTATGATAATATTGTCATAGTAAAGTTAGATTCATTTATGTTATTACCCCATTCTGATGTTAGTGACCCTATGTGCACAAACAATTAGTTCAAATTCTGAGTGACTCTCATTTTTGCTTCCAACCCCTTCCCATTATGAAAGGTTAGTCATAGTTAGTGAGTTAGGAAAGCTACTTATATTCATCTCTTTATTACTTTATATATTTAGCATATCCATTATTAAATTAGTTTCAATATTTTAAATTCATATTCATGCTTAAAAATCATACTTTATGATCTGAATTACATTTAATTTTATATCTTAATTAGGGTTATACAATCCAAATTAGGGTAAAACATATTGGTGAACCCATATATTGATTAAATTATGCCAAACCCTAGGTCTCCTTTAGGAATTCATCCTTATTTATAAGGTTAATATTTTTTTGTTAGCATTTTAGTTCTTGATTTCCCCATATAAAAGACAATAAAAATTTTCAACCTTAGTCCTTGTCTTTTGCATATTTGCATGATTTCATTCTATGACATCCAAGAAGGCTATTTTGAATGCCATTATAAGGTGAGTGATAAATTAAATGGGGATAATATAAGTCATAATCATATTCCTTTGGATTAATATAACATGGAAAATATAAATAGAATGAATTTTTCTTCTTCTTTTGATGATTAAATTGTTCATTAATATGTATAAACTAATGATTATGTTGAAATGTATAATTTAGAACATAATAATCAAGATTATCAAGATAGTATGAATTTTAAATAGTATTGATACTAATGAACTTAATGGGGTAGATTTCAAACAAATCAAATCATTGTCCAAATTTTATCATGGACATCATCAACATCATCAAGAAGTGGATAAAGTGGTTAAATTAATCCTAACATCTAAGACTAAAATCTATGGTAACCTTGTTCAACCTAACTTAGGTGAGACCCAATTAATTTTTTGATCTAATTATCTAATAAAACCCCCCACACCCATTTATTTATAGTGATTAAGTATATTTTGAAACTAACCCTTCCTCAAATTTTTTGGGTAATTGTAAAGAGAGGAATGCAATAATATTTCAAAATAAAAATAAGAACGAGATCACTATGGGGATGATGATATCTAAATCCATCAAGGACAACTAGCTAGATTTTATTTAAAAGGGTAATATCCCCTCACCAAATCCTAATTTGAGTACCCTTAGTAATTAGAATGTAAAAAGTTCCAAATGATAACCAAGATAATAAAAATAAGTTATATAAGAGTCAAGTTAAGTGGGCCAAATGCCATATAATTGGCATAAATTGAACTTTGATAAGGTTGGCAAAGGGAATCATAGGGAATTAGGAGGTGGAGAGGTCATCAAAGATATTAAAGGAGTAGTTGTGGCTACATATGATAGTCTTAAGAGTACCCAAACTAACCATGAAACTAAATATAGAAAACATTATGGGAAATTCAATTAGCTATGAAGCTAAAGATCAAAAACCTTTTCATCAAAGGTGACTCTCTGAACATCATCAACTACCTCAATGATAAGTCTAATCCTTGCTAGACTATGTTAAACATGCTTAGGGACACTAAGACCCTCAAGACTAATTTAATGGAGCTAAGTATCAAGCATACCTATAGATAATGTAATAAATACATAGATTTAATGGTTAATAGAGGGGTATTGAGACATAAATTCATTAATTGGAATAGGTTGGAGGATATTCCTTTGCCCTTCACTATAAATATGTATGAAGAAGCTAATATTCATGATATAACCCATGAATAACATACTTGAAATAATTTTACTTATGTAGAGTAGCAATAATATTAATAACATTTATTTTAACACAAGTAATAATGATGACATTTATAATCATTGTGTGAAGTATTATCTCAACTTTTAGAATGAGGAGGATAGAAGATTTAATTTGACTCATTAATTAATCACACTATTCAACTTCTAAACAAACTACTATCTTTTATTTAGGATTTTAGGACTTACCATGTCTTTAAAAAAGTGTTATGTATTAAGGAGATCAATCTCTTGGCTAGTGAAATGGGAGGGGACATGGACCATTACGAGCCAATTTGATGTGATGGGATCAAGGATAATGTATCCATATGGAGAATCCTCAAAAGGGGAAGTCTCACTCTTTATATGTAATGGATTGTTGTCTTCGACCCAAGTTTGTCGAGGGACTTTGCCATGGCCTAAGATGAAAGAGTATTTAAAATGAGAGGTATCACCTTGAACATTAAAGAGGAATGAAGGTGATGAGTTTATAGAGGAAGGAAGGTGATGAGATTAAAGATCATCCTATGAAGGGGTAAAATCCTAAATGGATAAGAGAATGAGCAATGAGCTTATGAATAATTTATTCAATGTAAGAGAAAGGATCCATGAGGTACATGGGGATTCCTACATGTGGCTCTTCCCTATCTATAGTTAGAGGTGTGCATGTAAATTATGAAATATATGATATAATGTATGAATATACTACTCTAATATCATTATTTAATGTTTTTGAATCACTTTAGGCACCCTAAAATAATAAACCTCCTATATTATATTTTAAGATATCTAGAAATCTTTATTAGGGCCTATCAATTGAATAATTCATATGATATCCTTAATCAACTACTCATATACATTATAATCAAATTAGTCCAGCCCACCATTGATCATTTTTTTACAAGCTAGGTCTTAAGAGGATCAAGGCTTAAAATTAAATCCCTTAGAGTAAAAGAGGAAACATTTGTGAAATTCTAAGGTGAGATGGAGGAAAGTTTGGCCCAAGCCTCTAAAAATCTTTAAAGGAGAAAGAGTAAAGTTAATACTAGTGAGGTTAAGTTTTATCTATCTTTATAAGAGGTGGGATGGAATAATAAGATTGAGGAAGTGGATGTTGATAATCCATTGAATCATGATGAGGAGATCCCTATTTATTTAAACATTATTATTTTGTTGGATAAGGAGATATATAATAAGAAGGTGAAGGAGTAATCCCCTACTAATCTTAGCACAAAGTATATTTCAATGAATGCTAGGATCAATAATCTTGAGAAGTGGATAAACAAACAAATGGATGAGTTGAAGGAACTGGGTGTTGAATCAAAAATAATTAGAGAGGAATTATTGGATTCTCAAACTATTGAAAGGGTAAAATGGTTGATATTATGAAGAACCCACCTAGAATGTTGAATCCTTTATTATAAGATATCATCATAAAGGACCAAGAAAATTATGAGAATATGAAGACAAAGTAAGATCAAATCAAAAATGTTATGCAAAATGGAAATAAAAACCTATAAATCAGTAGTAAGAAAGAGTAAGATGAGACCAAAAAAAGAACCAGGGAATATTGTAGTGATTTTCTGAGTAAAAGGACTAGAGGAAATGAAGAGTATTGAAGCCAAGATGAATAACAAATTTGAAAACACTAATTCAAAGAATCAAGATTAGAATTATATTACTAAGTCCATTGATGACTTGGAGGGCTCATTTGATTATCTATTTTCATTGTCTTTCTCTTGTTATTTCTTGTTGAACTTTATCTAAAAAGTTACTAATGTTTTGCTAATCTTGATAGGGTATTTTATTTGTCTTCAATTTGAAGGCTAGGTTATTTTTCTATTTTAGTTAGTGATTTAATATTTTATCCTTTGTCTTTGTAAGTTTCTAGGATCTTGTTAAAACCAACACTTTTAACATTATCCAAAAATCCTAGCATTTAAAGTTACACACAAATCTAAGGTTGTTACATTTGGGTAACAATTAGAACCCTTTACTATTTTTTAGTCAATCCTTTCAAGATAACAATAAAATTAAATATGTTTATACTTCTATTATTTTTATTATTCCTACATCTACACCTCCAATCACATATCTGATATCCATCTATGGTGTGGGGGGAACACAACGCTTCCCACAAGTTTCCATAACTATTCCTACAAACATAACCTATTCCAATCTGATGTTGGTTATGCATATTACATTATTGACCTCACCTACTTCACATTCCCTTAAGTAGGCTATTTTATCTCTATAGGATAAGTTTTTGTAGATAAAACAAGATACATCTAGAACTAATCATTCAACAGATACATGTACCTTGCATCATAACATGTTATCCACTGAGATAATAACTTATCCCTTACCTATATGATTTTTACCTCATAATATTCTAATTTACAATGGTAAAGGTAATCCTAAAAAACACCTTTTATCCTTCCATGTAGCATGCTTGGATTACACATCTAATTAAAAATTATTGACCTAGTTATTATAAATAAGTATCAAATACTATACTTTATGTTGGTTCTATGACCTTACCCTCCAATTAGTTTTAACATTCAACTCTTTGTAAAATTAGTTTCCAGCACAATTTTCCATCAACATTGGTTTTAAACTATCTTATTCACAAATATCCAGACTAAATAAAGGGTCCAAGGAGCCAATAAATGATTATGTAATATGGTAGAAGACTATGCAAGCTAAGATGACAAGTCCTATGGAAGATAACAAGTTACAATACATATTCAAGAAATGTTTTATTTAGGAAACACAAGTATTTAGATGAGTTATGTCACATAATGAGAGAGCAATAAGTCAAACTCATAGCTTTGAAAAAAAATCAAGTATGTACCTAATACTCCAAGTAATTTAATAACTAAATTTAAAAGTAAGCCAAACTAATAGGTTCAATCAAATGATAACAATAATGAGTCAAATAATATAGTTAATATAGTATTACAACCTATAAATTGGTTTTAATTATTTATTTCATAAAAGATGAGAATTTCATTAATACCATCACCTTTTCATGTACTATTATATAAACTACTCAAGTGCAAATCCATCTTACTTCCTCCACCACAAGATTTTTATGTGAGTATACCTACACCTAATAGTTATTATTGTAATGCATATTGTGATTATAGTAGATCTCATATAAAAAAAATTTAAATATTTTTCATGTTAATATGTAAGTTACAAGATATTATTAATTTCAATACTTTTGAGTTAAGCATACTTAAAAATAATTCTAGATCACAAAAAAAATAGAAATTACATATTAAAAATATTTAATGACTAATTTACCAAACATAAGGTGTATAGTCATAATATTTTCAAACTTTTACTGATTACTAACTCTTTGTAACTTTCAGGAACCTATTGACTCTCAATCTCTCTGAGTGCATGCCTTAAGGGGTGCACTAAGAAAGGGGTGGGTAGACCATAGGTGCTTCATAATATTATTGTCGCTTTTGTCACTTGTCATCTACACACTTGTCTCCTAAAACCATTTACCCTAATATTTTTCTTCATAATTCTACATATTTCAATCTTTTCCTCTTTCCATTCCTCTTTTTATTTCCTTAAAACCCTTTTGGACAGTCGATTGTACTGGGTCAACTGGGTTGACCCAATAAAGTTTAGGGGTATTCTTTACTTTCTTAGTTTGTTAGCCTTTTGATTGACCTAGCATAAACCTAGTAAATTATCCTTAAAAACACACTAGGTCGATTGGGTCGACCCTGTACAACTGATGTTCCTAAGAGGATTTAAGGAAAGATCTACCTATATATACAAGTTCATTTCCCACCATTTCATAAGAGAAGAATTATTATTGAATAAATGCAAACAAACATTTGCTTATTGACCATTCTACTTGAGGAATAAAGCTTAAGGTTCCATAATTTCTTTGGAGATACAAATCTTATCTTATAGAGAAGTATTTTGGATGCTTAGATATGTTGTGTAGCCTAGAGCTGATTTATCTTGGTTATCCTTACATACCACAACATTTTCTTGTGAAACACCTTGGCCAAGGGAGAGATTAAGGCTCGATGGGTTCATCCTCAAAGGTCAATATTCCTAACTTTATTTCTCCTTTGTAAGAGTAGATAGATAATGCATTTGTATTCTTCTTTCCATTTATTAGGACTCAATATACATTGATGTGAGTATATGTCTCATAATACATGCTTGGTTTAGTTGTTTATTTTATTGTTTCTAACCCCCACTTTGTGCCACAAGCTTCGGTGTGCACTATATTATATTTTTATTTCTTTTTATTAAAATAAATTAAACATTTTAAGCCTTAGGACTCTATTAGGGTTATACGATTATGTTAGACTATAGGCTTTAGAACCCTTCCTAGCATGATATGTTGTGACAAGTGATCCCCTAATTTGGTCTAGCGAATCCCCATATTGGTCATGTTCCCACTTAAGAAGTGTATCCCAATCAAAAGTGTAGATATGATCTATCTTATCTGATCTAGGATTAATTCATAAACATGATGTATTTTCAATTGCATACATTCTAGTGAACCTAACATGAACTAAACCTTGTAGTATTTGTTCACTTTTTATTCATTTATTTCATTCTTTTGATCATATATTTTAACATTTTGGATTGATTCTATTGCCCTGATTATTTTCTCTGTGCATAGGTTTTTAGGAATAGGCAACTAGATTGACCTAGTTGACTTAGTATAGATTTATAGCCTTTCAAACAACCAGTTCAACCTACTAGGTCAACTAAGTCGACCCCTTATAGTTTAAACACTTTTCAATAGGTTCCTATACAACTTGATTGATATTATCGACCTAGTTTATAGGTTTCTCAAACATACTTCAAGGTTGTTTATCAACAATCTTCTTTCATTACATTTCTAATCCACCAAGATTCCTTTCTAATTCTATATTTATCTCTTTTACTATCTTTCATTTCATAGTTTGAAATCTTTAAAATTTCCCTTGCATAGTCAACTAGATCGACACTATTGACCCAGTTCTATGTTTTATGTGTTGTCTAAAATAATTATTAACATTACTGACCCAGTTCATTTTAGACCTTGCATCTATAGTATAGGTTTGATCATATTAACCCTATTATACATTTTATGCATATAATGTCAATACTATACTTTGTTTCAAAGTTGGAATTAACCTTATATATTTTCTAGTAATTAGCTCATGTTTCTTTTCTTATTGTTTACATGCTTAGAATAGTTCACATAGTATAATTAGGGTATTTTAAATTAATCACTTAGTTTTATTATTTTTGTTTTATACACACATGAAAAAATAACATAACATAAATAATCACTTAAAATTTGTCTACCCTAGGCCAACCTACTTGGATTTCATTACCAAGGGGGATGCTAACTTGATTTTAGTTAAGTATAAAGCATGGTTAGTGGTATATTATAGCTAAGCACCTGACACCCTTATCACTATGGTGTGTAAAGTGAGGGGGTAGGTCCCAATACCAAGCTTGTATCATTGTCACTACAATCCCTTTTAGCTAAAACTACCTAAAACCATTCTTAGATTACTATCTAAAACCTTGATTATAGCCAACTTCCAATCACATTTAAAACTATTCTTAATAATCTAATTAACAATAAAGTTGACCAATTAGTTATCTTTATTTTTCAAGTTGTTTGATTGATCTTTGTTTAAATTTGTGTGAAAAATCTTGCATTATCTAGAGTTAGTGCAATATTTTATTATGTGATCCAATTGGATTGGCTAGCATTAATCTAATTGGTTGTCTATTTCCTTTCAATACTTACTATTTTTCATTACTTAAAAGGTTAGCTTGTTTCATTTTAAAATATATTTTAAGCTTATTGAGTTCCCTATTTTATATATTAGATCAACTAATTGACCCAATGCTTTTTGTTCCTTCTATACACTATATTGGATCAACCCAATTAACCTTGTATAGTTTTATAGTCCCTATTTTTGTACTAGGTTGACCCAGTCAACCTTGTACTATTTTAGTCACCTCTTTTGGCCTTTAATTTCTCACCTCTATTATTTTTCCTTCATCATGGAATTTATATTTGGTAATGACATTGAGTCATAGTTAATAGACATGATGAGCTTAACCAATCCTAATAGGGTATCACATAGACAGTTTAAGGCTCCTCTTTTAGATGCTAGTAATTTCATATTACCACTCATATAATGAACTATGAGAACCCTTATAATACCTACTTATAATATAATCCTCCTCTTTTCTTATAAAATCAACCTAAGTTAGAGTGTACTCTCAAAATTCTTTTCTTTATTTCCAAATTTCTTTGACATAGAGCAAAGGATCCTTCTACCATTTATAACCTCATGATTAGTGGTCAAATTGAAGAGCCTCATTCACCTAATCCTACATTCTCAATGGGATTTAGAGGTACCACTTTCTTTGGTTATCAATCTTTTCCTTAAATTTTCACTCCTTATGCCATGACTTCTTCTTCTCTAACCTCCTCTACCTACATTCCTAGTATCTCAACTAACATGATAGGTTCTACATCTAGTGGGCCTCTCATAAGATCCACTATTCTTAATCCTTATACTAGTTCATCAATTTCTACATAAGGAAATCATGATTATAGTGCTTCTTCCTCTCAACCATTCACTATTCCATCTTTTGCTTCACAAGAAAAATTTTCCACTAGTGCCTCACACTCACAATTCTCCTTAAGCTCATGTCAATAGTAATAGTGGTACCCAAGACACTAATACCAACACAAAAACCAACTATAATGCTTCTAATGTTAATCAAACACATCAAATTTTGTTAAAAACTCTCAACCAAATGAATACCTTTCAAACATATAACAAAAATCAAATGAGCAGAATCAAAGGGGAATAGAGGACCACATTGAAGAAGGCAGGAACAGTCCTAATAAGAACACAGAAGAGTGGAGTGATAAAAGGTAAAACGATGGAAGGCACACACCTATGAGATGGGTTAATTACAAAGTAGAGGCTATCCTCCAACTCGATTCATGGATGTTTAAGGAGATAATGGATCTCAAAAGGAAAATGGAAATACTGGAAGATAACCAGAAGGTAGTTTGGAACAAAATCAATAACATGGAAAAATAGATGAGAGACATCCCCATCAAACTCAAAGACTATGAGAACAACCTAAGGGAACTCATAAAGGAGAGAAGAATGAAAATGGAGGAGGTTACATCTAACATATGTGCTGTAGCTGTTAATATTGGAAAAAGAGCTAATGAGGAGATCAAATCCTTGGAGGAGCCTAGCAAGAGGATGAGACAGAGCTCAAGAAAGAAAGCTATGCAAGAGGGAGCCATGTCGGTGGCTACTAACATTCAAGATACTACTATGAAAGGTAAGGAATTAGTGAAAATGATTTTAAAACTAGATGAATAGCCTGGTTCTTCTAGTTGGTTGTGTTATCTAGTCCTGTTTCCTAGTTTTTTGTAATCTTTTGACTATGGTGTAGCCAGGTCTATGTAAAACCTTGGTTATGACTTGTGGTCTTTCTAATGGTTTTATCTCCATATAAAACCTATTTATGTTACTTCTTTGTAGTAGGTTTTAGGTTTTACCTGTGGTCGTAAATGTTTCATCTTTCTATCTTTGTTTTAGGGTTTCAGGGTCCCTTCAAAACCTATTTTTACCTTAATCTAAAACAAAAATCAAATGATGAGAATGCAAAACCACCTTCTTAACCTTTAATCTCATTTGAAACAAATATCTTGGGTCACACAACCAAAATTTTCCCCCTCCTCTTTGAGATTCTCAAATAAATCTCATTCCTCAACCTCCTTTAGTCAATAAAACCATTAAGCCTCTACAAAATGAAATTCTCACTACTCAAGTTCCAACATTAATATATGAGGTATAAAACATAAAATTTCTTATAATGGGTCAACTGATCCTACCCTTCACCTTAAAACATTTGGAAATCTTTATAAGGATTGGGTCAAATTAAATACCTTTGCCACTACTAATATCCTAACCAAAAATCTCATGGGTGATGCCTTGGATTGGTATAATCAACTTATAGATCACTCCATTTCTAGTTTGGAAGACTTAGTAAATGCTTTAGTTCAAGAATTCCAAACTAATGATCTCCTTAAAAACACTTTGGCCCATTTCATGAATTGAAAATAACATGAAAATGAACCACCTAAGCCTTTGTTAAGAGATATAAGACTTTTTCAAACAAATGTGAACATAACATGGTATATGATAATCTTTTTCATCTCTTTACAAATGCTCTCTTTCCTAAACTATAATATCAAGTCTGCACTGTCTCTCCATGTACATTGGATGTGACTATTGACCAAGCTAAAAGACAAGATTTCTTGATGCATCAATTTGAGCCACCCCAAACTTTTATGGGTCCTTGTTTATTACTTAAGAACAAAAACTGCAATATCACCAATGATGGTATTACCAATTCTTATGATATAATTCACAATGTTCAAGCTATCATTCATAACCCTTCTTCAGAACTATCTCCTTCTCAAAAATATACTAATCCTCATTTATCTACACTAAATAACATCAATTATCATAAACCTCTATCCTCAGCTAAATTTCTTAAGCATCTACCTAGGCCTCTTCCATAAGAACTTGACCCTACGTATCATATGAAATCTTGGTATGATCCTAACAAATTTTTTTAGTTTCACATTATTTGGGTTCATTCTAATGAGACCTATAGACAAATTCATAATTTAGATATGTATTTTCTTCTTGGACCTAATATTGATCATGATTCCATTATTCGTAAGCATCAACAAGCCTATGAGATTTCTTTCAAGGACTATAAATCAAATGACAAAAATCAAGCCTTAAATCAAGTAAATTCTCATTTGGATATCTATAAAGATCATTTACCTAATCATCAACCAATTCAATACACTCAATATAATCCCACCCCTTCCGACAATAACATAATTTTTTTTGTTGAACTAACTTCCAAATAAAATGTGGTTAGCATGACTAATATGTGAAGTTTGGTGGAGTTCATTGATTCTCAACCTATTTACACTCTTCCTTCTCATAAGACATATCATGTTATCTATGATTCTTCTCCAACTCATTTAAATGAGTTAAGGAAAGAAGATATTATCACTTTTGCTGATCCAATTTATGATTCCCCCTTGGATAACACATCTTATTCTATTTTTACCACTCTTCCATCATCTTCCAATGCTAATGATAATCAAGCTTCTACTAACACTTCTTATTCTAATTCTCAAAAATAACTTAAACCAACCACTTCTTCATATCAACATGATTTACCACCTTGTTCTAAACCTTCTTCTTCTTATCAATAAAAATTTCAATTTTCTTTAGATCCTCCTTTTGAGGACCTCCTTAACCATTACACAACTTTATCTAAGAACCTTCTTATGGGTTATAATGAGTGGGATCCCATTGTACAGCTCACTGACGTCCCATCTCAAATTTTATTCCTTGAGGTTATGAGGACTTCTCCACATCATAAAAACTAACTAATGTAGCTCCTATTTAAGATGAATGTCCCTTGTCCTCCCCTCATAGGATGGAAGGCAACTTTATCTAGTTTTGAAGATAGTATTTTACAAAAATGTGTAGATATGGATATTAACATTGATGAAACTTTAGACACTTATCTTTCTTTAAAATTTTCCATAGCTTCTATGATTCTTGATGAGATTCTACTTCATGAAGATGATCTTCCCTTATTAATTAGTATCCAAATAGGTTATATCAAAGTCAAGAATGCATTTATTGAAGAGGGTTCCATCACATGTGTCACTTATCTTGATTTCATTAGGACCCTTGGGTATTCTAAATGAAATATTAAGTCTAAATGCACCATATGACAAAGATATGATAGAAGGAAAATTCCTCCTTTAGGCTGTGTGTGGATTCCCATTACCATCCCACCTATCACCATTCATGTGAAGGTGATGATATTTAACTTCCCACTTTCCTATAACATCTTTCTTGGTAGGTCATGGACTTAATGCATGAGAGATATCACTTCTTCCACCTACTAATGCATTAAATTCCCTCACAATGGATCCATTTACATGATTCAAGATGACACTAACCCTTTGAATTTTAAACAATTCCAAGATCATGGTGTCTTCAAGATTCCTAATCTTGAACTATTTCCTAGTGTTCCATTTCATGAGTCTTAACATATTAACTTTCCTATCAATTCAAATTGAGGTTATAATTGGCATCCTTAGCTCATTAGTAACATTCCTCCTAATCTTTTATATTTTGATGATGATGAGCCTGATGAGATTAACTTAAAGATTAAAAAATCTAATATCTGCCCTCATCTCATCTCACAGATTCCTACTTCCTTACAACCTCATTCTTGCAAGACTCCTTGAGATGACATTCTTATAGTATTAACCAAGACTAGGAATTATATTCACCATGATTCATTAGATGACAAGCTTATCTTGTAGATTACAATGATGGTTATTCCCTAGATGATTCATTATTAGGTAGTCTTATGTAGGCCCATGATGCTGAGATTGTTTATTATCATTCTTCTTTACTTGAGTATTTTCATGAATCTCATCATTTTCCTTCACTTATAGTTCTTATTTTTATATTTTTCCCCTTTATCGTAGGGTAGAGATGGTGTTGACACCTTTAGTTTCTAAGGAGCCACATAGAACTATGCTCATGGATCATGCTATAATCTGGCCTTACCATTTTTTTAGGTACCCTAACTTTTATAGCTAGTTTACCCTTAAGGTTAGTGTGACCATCCTTAGACCTTTTGTATATCCTTCTCCTCCCTCACTAGAGCCTACTATATTTGAGCTTCTTACCACTTATACTATAGTTAATGTTGTTTCCACTCCTATTTTTATTGAGCCTACCCTTATTTTTGATACTATTTCTCCTTCCATTGAGCCTAGTTCCATTCCTTCCACATTATCACCCTCCCTTGGTGATGGTTTACCTCCCTTGCCAAAGATAGTTACTCTACCCACCAAATGTGTTGATGAGGCTTCTCTGACTTCTTCTACTCTTGTTTTACCTCTTTTCATGAGTGTTTCTCCTAAAACCACTCACAATCATATATATTTCTTCTATGGGATATATAACCAATCTTCCACCCATTATCATTAGTTATGTTAATATCTTGATACCTTGCATCCTTCTTCCTCATATTTAGATGGAGCCATACCTCCCTTGAAGGTACTTCCTAAATATTTTCCCAAGTATGACAAGGTATATTGTCTATGGCATCTATCCAATACCCATTACATTGATCATTATCACATCCTATAACAACATATCAAATATCATCTTATAACCATTCCCATACCTTCTTCTATCCTTACCACATGTCATATTACAAGAAGGATTCTCTTTCTTTTCCCATGGCTCCACCTCTAATGGTTCCATCCCCTCCTATGGTCCCTTCATCATTTTTTATGCCTCTACATGTGATTCTTTCACCTATGGACTTTCCCTCACCTATGGATCCTTCCCCACCTATGAGTCCTTCACCTGTGGACCTTCCCTCACCTATGGATCCTTCCCCACCTATGATTCCTTTACCTATGGATCCTTTTCCACCTATAATTCTGGCATCTCCCATAGATCATATTCACACACATTCGCCTTTGCCTAATTTTCCTCCTCAGTATGATCCTTTGAGCATTCCTAATCTTTTAGTTGATGAGATCATAAAAGAATTATTTACCCACTATTCATTTAATATTGATGAAACCTTAGCAATAGTTTAACTGCAACTTCATAGAGACCTATTTGATGTATTGGATAATGTGTGTGTATATATTTACTAGTATTTATGAACACATGCATGGTGTTTTAACATTTATCTTTTATATTAGATGTGTGCTCGAATCTTATTTTTATATGTTATATCATTCGACACTATGTCAAATTTATGCTTTTCTTATATCATGATATTGTTTGTTGTACTATATCTTGCTTATCTTATCATTTATTTTCACATATAATTGTCTTTTGTTTTATCATTGCTTTCCCTTCCCTTTTTCCTTAGAGTAATTCTTGAACCTCTCTTTCTTGTATCTTCATAATTTATTTTCTTTCTTATCTTTATTTTTCACAAATAATTTGTCATGGTGATTTGGTTATACAAACCCTATACCCCTTGGTTATTATCTCCCTTTACCTTGTGATCAGTTAGAAAACAATCTATCTCATTACTATCCCCATTTACTGGTCCACTTCAGATCTCCTTTTTACTTCTTCCTTTTTCCACAAACTAAGCATATACATAGTTGATACTTGAGATCACATGATAGTTCATTGTCAAGCCTAAGTGTCCTAGTTAGTCTTTGTATTTGGCTAATTAGATTCCTTTAGCCTTATCCTATAGCTCATTTTTGTGTATCACTATATTTCTCATGATTGGTATTCCAAATCCATATGGAGGAAGAATCTTAAAAAGCCTTCAAAATAAAATTAAAAGCCAAATCATTTAAATAAAAGGCAATGATATAGAAAAGAAAAAATATTCTTAAAAAGTTTAATCACACTAAAATATGTGATTCAAATAACATCTATTTCTTAAAGTCAAAGCTCAAACTCCACAGTTGGCCTCACAGTAGAGCCAGGGTCCTTTGCGGTGCAGTAGACTAGTAAATTAGAAGAGGAGAATAAAAAAAATGTTTTAGTGTTACCTAATTTCTCACATAAATACCCAATCTTCATGGTAGATTGATAGCTTTGTAAGGGTTCTTGAAGAGTAAGGAACACATCATGGGAAGGTAGGCCCATTTTAATTTTCTTTACACCAATCTACCTTAATGAGTTGATCTTATTAGCATGCTTGTTTGCCTACAAATATTTGTGTTTATAATGAACAAGTTTTCTTTCTACATAGAAGACCACTAGTCACTTAGTGTCTTCTCATGTCCTTAGTATGCTTCTTTCCTCCTAAGGTATTCTTATAAGATGCCTAAGTCTTCATTTTTACACTCCCTTTTTCACTCCTTATATCCCCTATATTTCCTCTTAAGAAATATTATTTTGTCTATTGATTACTCCCCTTATGATTTCATTTTTGAGTTGCATTTTAAGACCATGAATAGGACCTGACCATCCTCACAAATTATGATATTTTACTTATGATTACCCACATCCTTTTATTTCCCAATTTTCCTATTCATTCCACACTTGTGGTGTTTTCTTTGTCTAGTTGTAGTGTAAGACCATGGATAGGACTTGGCCATGACAAATTTTTCTAATACCCAAGTCACCATCCAAATTACGTGTCAAATTTGAGATAAGATTTGATTTATTATGAAGTTACATGCCATTTTACATGTTTCCCATATTGATTTAGTATGTTCTATGCTTACTTCATTTCTCTTTCACTTTTTATTTTCTAATTTTCTAAGTGCATGTAAATTTTCAATGAATTCTTGAATTTTTCATGCTTCCCAACTTGAATTAGTATGACAAATTTAAGACCAATATTTTGCAATTTTGTTTTTATTTTTTACTTATAAGTATGATTTAGTATGATTGATTGACTTAATTTATTTATTTATACCATTTGTGCCCTTTTACATACCTTCCATTTTATTACTTTGTTTTCACACTTCCTGATGTGATATTAGTATGATTTTACTTGTTTTAATTTGGTGCAAACATCTTTCATATTGGTTTACAAACAAATTACTTTTTACCATCTTATTTTTCCATTTTTTGTTTCTTTATACTTAGTCATTAAATGTTATTACACATTTCCCAGCTTGAAATAGTGTGTAGTACATTCTCTTGATTGATTATATTTTTCCAAGTCCTTTTTACCTATTTATTTTTAACCATGCATGTGTTTTTCATAATTCTATAAAAGAAACCACATCTCATATATTTCATATATTATATACCACAAATCTAAATACATGTGTTAGAAAGAAATATATCCTAAACATTCATAGACTTAACCATAATGAATAAATAGAATCAACCATAATGACAACATACATAACCAACAATAATATGCCAAAATGATCCATGCTATATATATGTTGTATTAGACTCATGATACACACACACACACACACACACACACACACACACACACACACACACACACACACACACACACACACATGTGTGTGTGTGTGTGTGTGTGTGTGTGTGATATACATATATATATATATATATATATATATATATATATATATATATATATATATATATATATATATATATATATATATGTATATATATGTGTGTGTGTGTGTGTGTGTATATATGTGTGTGTGTGTGTGTGTCTCTATATATATATATATATATATATATATATATATATATATATATATATATGTATATATATATATGTATATATATATGTATATATATATATATGTATATATATATATATATATGTATATATATATATATGTATGTATATGTATATATATGTATATATATATGTATATATATATATATATATACATATATATATATATATATATATATATATATATATATATATATATATATATCATGAGTCTAATACAACATATGAAACCATATACAATGCTCTATCTCTATGGTTAGGTCTCATCATGTCTATCTTATGGCCTAACCATACTACCCACTAAGGCCTCAGTTTGACTCCTTTGAATGGTATGCTATAAGGAGGCCATCTGAGATCCCAACCCCTTTACCTATCCCTATAGGTGTGTTACCCACATTTATGACTTCACCAATTAGATCTAGATCTCTATCATCTATGCTATTATAGCTAAATTTGTAGCTCTCTCATCTATTAAAGCATACCATGCCTATATCTCCCCATCACCCATCACTATTGGTGGGTACATCCTCTCCCTCTATGCCCATATCTACCTCAGTACCTTTCCAAATAATCCGAACTAGCTCACCTAAGCTAAGGTACATGGTACACTCAGATCCTCTAGTGGCATAGGGTTATATAGCTACAAAGTCTCATCTAGGATGTCATGGAGTGCTCCCCTCACCAGAGACCCCCATCTCTCTTCATAATCACCTACACCTCTAGAATCAAACAAGATGGATATTAGATCACTCTCATATCTCATAATATTTATCTATCTCTACTTCTAAATGGAAACTTAAGAAATAAAGTAACCATCTTTTTTACCTGTCTATGTCTTAACCACTATGGTCTCACCATTTGTGTGACTTCCTAGCAAAGTTTATCCATCTATGTAGCCTCCTAGTACCTCTTATATAGGCCACCTTCTCAGCTCTAACTCAAGTATCATAACTCATGCTAGTCTATGCCTACATCTAAGTGGTCTCTCTATTATCTCCTCTAGCTCACCTATGGGGTCATCTAGGATGGTAATAGTCTCCACTCTCTCCTTTGCCTCTTACCTCCATCGACATCATGTCTTTAGTGGCCCATATTCATCTCCCTATGGAGATGGTAGTGGTACATCTAGTATCTCTACCTTCACATCGTTATCCTCCTACTCAACTCCTCATCATGCACACCTGGTCCATGGTCTCTCTTGATATGGCCTTAATGTCATCCTTACTATCAATAACCCTAGTCCTCTCTTCCCGCATGGCTTCCTCACATGATGAGCCTACTATTCAAGCATTAGTATCAGTGTTGATGGATGAGGTAGGTTCATTTATCTTGGCACTTGTGCCACTAGATGTGGCTCTATCCAATAAAAATAATGTATAATAACCTTTATCCTCTCTATCACTAGTTTAATTATGTGTTATCTTGACCATGTACCTATTATGTACTTGTATGGATACCACATGATGTCTACACATCTCACTAACTATATTAATGGTATGTGGGGCATGACCCATGCTACCTAGTACTCTCTCCATCTCCTCACTTGAGGTGACCTATCATTTAACATATGGGGAAACCTAGCTATATGGTACATAGGAAACCTCTGATAGATCTAAGTTATTAGCAATATGATTAGCCCCATGGTCCTCTACCCTCTAACTAGCATTTCATACATATCTTGTACTAGTTGGACCCAAATGACTGAGCCTAGGTCGTATTGAACTCAGTCCTTCAAGATCATCTTGTTTAAGGCTATGATGAATAATGGTACCTTACCCTTTGAATTATGACATAACACCCTTGTATCATAAGGCTTATCAAAACTTTCTAGATATCCAAAATCTATGATGTATATACATCAAACATACTCACTCTCATGCTTGGTAATATCATCTCTAAGCTTGTAACCCACATGGCTAAAGCTCTCCTCTCTTCTAGACTATCTAGTATCCTTGCAGTCACCTTTAATCCTACAATCCCTAGGATGGCATGGAAATCCTATAACATTATATCCACCTCTACTATATCCCCATCCACCTCCCATTTGAAGGTGTTAGACAATCATTCCCAACAATTGAGGAACATGATTAATAGGTCAGCACTAAGGGGGACCTAACACATCTCCTTTATCACACCTAGACCTATGGCTCCTTATCTAGCCTTATCTCCATCTAAAAACCTATATAATAAATCTAGAAACCATTCTTCATCCACAAGTCTACAAAATCTCCATCATCCCTGCACCCAAGAAACAACAAAGGATGTATCAAGTCCTCTATGTCATAAATAGTCAAAATACATTATTTTTACATTTTTACATTAAAAGCAGCCTACATTAATTTATTTTATTCATTTTATCTTAATTTTATCCTTCTCATTCCTTCTTGACCTTACTTGGTCATTTTGGGCCATTTTAACCCTCTTTCAGCCTTTTGTAAGCTTTTTCATATCATTCTAGCTTTTTGGTCCAACTAGTTTGGCCAAAATTTTCCTTCCTTTTTCCCTAGTTGACTCAAAAATCTAAGTCAACCCCCTTATCTTCATCTCCATAGTGATGAGTTTTTATTTTGGACCACTTGGCAACTCCAAACTAAGCCTTCAACCTATAAAATGTACAAGGTCGACCCATACCTACTAGGTTGGCACTATGGATTCTCCTTGTTTTCCAACCTACTAGGTTGACCCAATGATTTTTGCCTATTGAACCCTTACATTTTCCTTAAAAAATGCAATTTTCTTGATTTTTGTCTAAACCCTTCAAACACATTTCTTTTCTTCCTATTTCTTACCCTTAGAATCTAATTTTGCCTCATTTTAACATCTAAAAATGCTTAAAATTTAAAATTAATAAAATTTCACTTAATTTAATAAAAATTTCAAAAATTGGTTTGAGATTCTTAGTTGCATACCCATAGTACACCCGCTACCACCTCTGGAGCTCCTCCTCACCTATCATGTCATCTGCTCGACATCCTAGATTATTTTGTCTCTAGAGCTCTCTTTTATCCTCTCTCAAAGTCAAAATAATAAATTAATTCTCTTTTTTCCCTATTTAAAAACACTTTAAAAAATTTGAATCTTTCAATCATTATCCCACAGATTCCTTATTTTGCTTATATCTTTGTTTCTACTCATTCATTTTGAAAAGAATAAAATGTGTTAGATTCAAGATGACATAGAGATTGTTTTCCATTATAATATGCCTATCTTCCAAAAATTTTGATTTTGGCTATTTTTTTGCAATGACTTCTATAGGTTCATCTAGTGTTTTTTATATTAGACACCTTTACACTTCTTATAGTCTACATCTTTATCTATGGAACTAGGTAAGTTAAAGGTATGTGTTTTCAGTTTAGTCCTTTCATTTATCTTATTTGTTCCTTACTACACTTTACTTAGCATCAATGTTGTGTGTTATCATGTTCTTTTCTTGAAGCACCATCCCATGTTGCACTTACATGACATGTGATGAGCTTCGAGTGGGGCATATGTATAAACATAATATTTTTAAACTTTTATTGATTACTAATACTTTATATCTTGAAGGAACGTATCAAGTATAAATCTCTCTGATTACATGCCTTAAAGGGTGCACTGAGAAATGTGTGGTAGACCATTAGTGCTTCATAAGATTGTTGTCCCTTTTTCCACTTGTCTCCTAAAACAATTTACCCTAAGCTTCTCTTAGTTCTACCTATTTCAATCTTTTCCTCCTTCCATTCCTCATTTTCTTTCCTAAACACCCTTTTGGATAGTCAACTATACTAGGTCGTAGGGTTGACCCAGTACATTTTAGGGGTATTCTTTACTTTCTTAGTTTGTTATCCTTTCAGTCAACCTAGGACAAACCTAGTAAATTATCCTCAAAAACACACTGGGTCAACACTATATAGCTGATATTCTTGGGAAGATTTAGGATAAGATCCATTTATATATACAAATTTCATTTCCCACCATTTCATAAGAGAATAATTATTAATGAAGAAGTGTGAATGAACATCTACTTACTGATGATTATAATTGAGGAATAAAACTTAGGATTCCATACTTTCTTTGGCGATATAGATCTTATCTTGTGAAGAAGCCTTTTAGATGCTTAGATAGGTTGTGTAGCCTAGAACTAATTTATCTTAGTTATATTTACATACCACAATAATTTATTGAGAAGCACCTTGGCCAAGGGAGAAATTGAGGCTCAATAGGTTCATCTTCAAAGGTAAGTATTCCTAACTTTATTTCTCCTTTGTAATAGTAGATAGATAATGTATTTGTATTCTTCTCTCCATATATTAGGATTTTGTATACATTGACATGAGTATATGTCTTCTAATGCATGTTTAGTTTAGTTTTTTTTCTAACCACCACTTTGTGCCACAAGATTTGGTGTGTACTAGATTTGATTTTGCTTTATTTTTATTAGAATAAAGTGAACATTTTAAACTGTAATACTCTATTAGGTTTATTGTGTGATTTTGTTATAATGTAGGCTTTTTAACCCTTCTTATCATGATATGTTGTGATAAGTGATCACCTAATCAGGTCTAGTAGATCCCCATATTGGTCATGATCACACTTAACAAGTTTATCCCAATCAGAATTGTAGGTATGATCTATCTTATCTGATATAGGATTAATTCATAGACATGATACATTTTTGGTTTCATACATAAGATAATAAAAACCAAATATACTTCTAAATTGCATCATGTATATAATGCACACTATCCACTTACAAAATATGATCACCTAATAGATGAGATTATTGGTACACTTATAGGTATCTTACTAAGAATCCATATTATTACATTTTATGGTAGTGAGATTATCAATGATAATTCATAGGTACAATGGTTCAATCAATAATGTGTACATAATGACACTTCTCAGCACATTTGGATACACACAAAAGGTTTTACAAGATAATACATGAGTAGTTAGGAGATTCAATGGAAGAAAAACACTCTTGTGTTTACTGTGTTACCTCTTCAAGTTAGCTTAGCTATAGTTGGTACATTATTTATATTCTTATCAAGCATATGGGTCTTTGACATGTTATTAGGATGTTACTAGATAGAGAAGATATATATATTACCATATATAGTGCATCAATGTATCAAATATATACACTAATATTAGGTAGTTATAGTTTTAAACATTTGATGTGAGTACCCCATTCAATGAATGATATATTTCCCCTACACCCAAAACCACCACAAATTTGTTGATACACATATTTAGTAACATTGTGTGGAGATAGTTATTTCACCTATATATGATCTTCTTATACATTAAGTTCAAAGGAGAGTAGGCAATTATTATAGGCATTGAATTTTATAATAAAAAACACATTAGATATTTATTTAGGGCTCATATAATTCATTCTCTACTATATCATGTACTAAGATAACACCATAGATAGTTTATGCATTCCAAAATGAAGACATGCATTGGTACATCCTCTTACTATAAAAATAACACCATAGAGTCCTTAGCCTTTTAGAGTTACTCATCATACACATGAGAGTACAAATGATGATGAAAACTACATTATAACACGTGAATCCTTTTTAGATTCTAATATACCAACATCTAGTACTTTTAAATCATGATGAGAGACCATTACACCACATGATACATACACACCCCATGAATATCCCATTAATTGGATAATTGGTTAGCACTTATGAAATTAAAATACATATTCAAGAATATAAAAAATAAAATAATTTAAAAATACAAAAACATTTAAAATATTAAAAAAATAAGACCTAATCATGACTTGAATACACTATTTATATATTTTATTTATCACATATTTGTTATATGGCATATTATCTATCATACACACATGAATTTTAGTATTATTTAATGTATACCTAGTGTCCATACCAATGTTATGGATATCTTATTCAACATGTCACATTATTATAGGTTATATATCTCTATGACCTTTCACCATGTTGAGTAACATAGATTATTTACACATATATTTATATTTACTCATATTTTACATAATGTTACATGGATATGCTAATTTAATATGTTGTGGCATTGAGATACATAGATTGTCTTGACTAGTTTTCACTTTTTGTATACTTCATTGAGGTTGTTTCTCATCCATGATAGGTTAGTCATTGTATACACTTATTTTTGGATACTTTCATGCCTAAACTAGGATTTAGTTCAATTTCTAGAAATTAACACATTATAAGTCTATAAATGACCTAAATTACCCAAATTCATTTGCATGAGGGATTTAATTACCAAAAAAAAAGATGAGGCTAGCTTATTTGGCATATTACCTTGTATGCACCACCAACCTAGTTCAATTTTAACCCTAGTCAAATTATGACCTAGTAATTTGACACTTTTGGCCTATCAAGCTATTAATTCATAACATTTAAAATAATTTCTAAAATACAAAAAACACTAAGCAAGATTAATTACATTGAAAATCTTAATTAACCTTCCTAAACAAAAATACCAAATCAAATTAGTGAATTTCATTTACCAAAAAAGTAATTTTTAGACAAATATGAAGTCAAAAGGTCAAAAGAGCTAATAAAGTGATTTATTATCTCCTAAATATTCCAAAACTATGTCATAACCTTCCAAATATCTAAAGTGAGTTGTCATGCCTCATAAATATATGAAACTAAGGTGTTAATATTTCATGAGAGCTTTGACTCAACCCAAGGTTATCTTGACTCAAATTAGGCTAATTTAGACTCCACCCAAGTTATAATTTAACCTAACCTTCCTAGCATTAGAGTTAGTTATTTGAGATATAAATATAAGCACCCACACCATATGCCAACAAGATTTTGTGTGTAAGGTTTTTCTATTATAATAACTTCTTGAAGCCTTTGAGAGTAGTGTTATTATGCCCAATTTATGCCAAACTTCACACCAAGCCGCAAGTGACTATTGGAGATATGCTACAACCATGAAAGAGAATCAATAGAAAAATAAAAGCATCATAGTCCAAACATAAACATCCTTATACCAATAAGTAAGCATAAAAATTTTATTGTCATTATATCTATTTTGTGATCTTGATTATTATGTTATGCTCTCTACAATTATTAAGCAAGAGTGTTTAGTCCTAGTGTATTTTTATGCTTTATTTTTTTTCATTTAGACTAACAAGGGACTAATATAAATATTATTTACTCTTAAAACACATAAGATACATAATGGTATGCGTGGTGGGTTCACACATCATGTATGGCCAAGGAAATTGATATGTTAGCTTTAGTTTTTCTAATAAAAGCATTTAATTATTCAAGTTTAGATTTGTAGCTTAAAAATTAACATATTTTTTAATAGAATTATAGGTATCAACAATGATAATATAATTTTTTTTATGATTATAGGAATTAGTAATGATCTCTGCAATAATCAATGATGATCTTTGTGTCAAAATAGAGCAAGCTAAATACATAGTGAAAATTAAATTTTATTGATTTCATTTTTATGCTTAACGATATATTTATTACCTTTATAACCTTTTTATTATAGTTCCATGAGAAATTTTATTTTTAAACTTATTTGTCAATCATTTTTATGTCAAGACATATTTTTTCTTTGTGTGGTTGTAGGAAACATTGATGATCTAATCAAATTGACATCAATTACAAGAATCAACAATGATCTCTGTAGTAATTGGTGACAATTTTTCTAAGATAAAAACCAAAACCTAAGAGCTTGAAATTGGATTATTGTTTACTCACTATTTTTTTGGATTCTAGGTATGTAAACCCCCTAATATTTTACCAGACCTAACGTGGGGAGAGAGAAGATTAAGCACTATTAAAATATCACGTACATTTTGTTTGATTATTAAAATCTACTTAATCACACTTATATTTTATTTAATTTTTAATTTTTTACAAGTGAAAACAAAGCCAAGGGGGTCAAAATTTCAATCACACTTTGATTTAGTGATATTAAAAAGAACATACATTTTAGTTAGATCTCTTAAGAGCCTTTTTCACTTTGTGTTTGTTTTTTGTTATTAGCTAAATTTCAAAGTTCATTAGACTATTTATTTTGTTTGTGGAAAATGAAAAACTATGTGTTTATGTTATCCCCCCATCCCTTTTATGGAACTCAGGTGACCAAAAATGATTAGTTTATTTCCTTGTTTGTTTGGTCTTGTCAAAAATAACATCGTGTGTTCTCTCCCCAAGCTCTAAGTGACTTGGGTGACCTAGAATCAACCTCTAAAGTATTTCTAGTTTATTTTCTTGTATTTGGATTATGGGAAAGAGCTTATTTCTCCCTCACAAGTTTTCTATGGGTGAATTGACCAAGGGTTTCATCTCCTAGCATTGTACCTACCTCACTACATAGTGGGGGTATATAAATTTGGAAAATCATTCGATGGGATAGTGATGAGTGGTTAGATTGACTATCCAAATGGGTAATTAGGCCATGAAATATCCATACATTTAAATTCACTAATAAGTACATGGATGGGTTTGTTATGCAAATGAATAGACCATTTTATAACAAGTTAGGCAATTTGGACTCAATTGGCATGATTGTGCCCTTATGTTAGTCACACTTGGGAAAATTTAGTGCATTTGATATTTATAGATTTTTAATCAAAAACCCACTTTCCACATAATTTCTTACCAAATGTTTAGTTCTCCTCACTCATTTCATGCCACATATCAATGCTTGAGAGATAGAGGGGGTGTAAAAACTCTACCTACACATTTACTTTATTTTTTTGATTAACACTTAGTTTTTCATAAGCATTAATATATCAATGGAAACTTTGTAGAAGATACATACATCCATGTCATTTTTATATATAGGATGAGCCATTAGTGTTAATTCTATTTTATTTTATATACATGTGTTTTTTAAGACTAAAACTATTTATTTGTATTGTTGCATTTAAACATGTCCAAACTATCTTGTTGTTTTCACACCCCTTCAGCCTAAGAGGTGTTATTATATCTATTTTATTTCACTTTTTTGCCTTAGATTTTTTTTACAAAACTATTTGTGTGTCACTCATTAAAATGGGGAGTTGTTTTGCTACTCATTTTGTCTCAAACAGTTGCCTTGGATTTTTTAGTCCAAAACCATTTGTCATGACATTTTTTTGAAGGAGCATTTTTATGTTGCCTAAGTTATTCCAAATCTCTTATCACTTTTAAAACCAAGTTGAAAACTATTTTTATACCTCTCTTGGTTCAAACACGTAGTTATGTTTTCTATTTTTGTCTAGCTCTATTGCCTTAGAAAATTCAGGTATTTTTGCATTAAATCCAAAACTCAACCTTTCAAAGTGCAAATCCTAAACTAATTAGGGTTACACCAAAGCCTCATCTAATTTGGGCTTAGTTTGTCTACCTTTTATGTTTAGATTATGTTACTTGGATTGATATATTATTTGATCTAGAAGACCCCTTACCTATACCTAGCAATTTTATACCTAGCAATTTTTTTTATCTTATACCTTATTTGAGCGTAATTAGAGATAATTTTTTGCTACATGCCTTGTTTGAAGTTTGTTATGCCAATTTTTGAATGTCCTAGTTCCATTCTTCACAAAGTCTCTTATGATCCAAATATTGAGTGTTAGTGAACCAATTATTGAGTGTCATCCAATCCAATTTCCTTACTTTATTTCTTTTTTTGAGTTCATTATTTCCAAGTCTAGCCTTGTTTTTCACATTAGAATGATTATGACTACCTTTGGGAAAAATATTTCTATCTTCTTATCCTAAATTATAGTTGTTCTAATTTGTATATACTTTTTTTTCACTAATTATAACTATCTTTTGGAAAATTAGTACCTTAGTCATAGACAAGTTTTGAGCCTTTGTGTTACTTTTTTCACTAAATATAACCACCTTTAGTCAAATTCATATCATTTTTTTAGACTAATTTCACATTTGTTTTGTCCTACCTTTATCTATTTTAGTTGTTTTACCATTTGTGTCTATTTTATAGAGTAAAAGGTTCTTTATTTTAAGACCTCAATTGTTTTTTACCTTTGTACCCTTTGTTTTTCATGAGACCTATCTATAGATCCAAACATGACTAATTACATGTTTCGTGGGACAATGTATAATCTGAACTATGAGGACTTTATAACTAGTGACCCTTTTGTTCAAGAGTCGTACAATGATGTATCTTATGATAAATATCTTTATCCATCTTATATCATTCCATACATTAAACAAAAGCATGACCCATTAGTGTAGTATTTGGTGACACCACCTTCTTATTTAGGCCCTCCTCCTTTATCCTATATTAGTAACCAAGATCTATAGTTCCTAAATATTATTATTACAATCCCTCATCCTTTTGCCTACATTAAAAACCAATCTCTATGGCATCCAAGGATTACCATTATAGGCCCTCATCTTTTAGCCTGTATTATCAAACAAGCTCCATAATGCCCAAGGATTACCATTCTAAGCCCTCATTCTTTGGCATATATTATCAACACATATCTATAATTCCCAAGTATTATCAATACAAACCCTCATCCTTTGGCATGTGTTAGCAACTAAGATCCATAATTCCCAAGGATTACTATTCTAGAACCTCATCTTTTAGCCTGCATTAGCAACCAATCTTTATATTGCCTAAACATTACCATTCAAGGCCCTACTCCTTTGTATTACATTATAAACCAATATATTTAATACCCATTCATTACCATTTTATTCCCTTTTATATTTGGTATCTCATTATCCCAATAAAGTTGCATAATTATGACTAGACAAGGCATAGTTATCATCCTAGACATGAATCTAGTCTTTGTTGAGCCCATAGTAGATGAGACTATTTATATAGAGTTCATTATTGAACCATAATTGATTATTCATCCATTTACAAACTTCTCCCACTTTATATAATCCAAGTTAGACTTTAAACCAAAACATAGACAATCATTACCTCTCTAAGAGTCATCATTCAAAGAACAAGATTTGTCTAAATCTGAGGTTTTACAAAAAATTATAAGCCAAGGCCAAGAGAACAAACTAATCTATGATTTTTTTTAATCACTTATTTTGAAAAGTTAATTTGTGTTGAATCACCCTTTGACCCTTTCCCTTTCTTTGAGGAGCTTCACTTTGACAAGCTAGTCTTTGGGGAGTTGCCTGTAAACCCTTCCCCTTTGGTTGAGGAATCTCACTTTGACCAAGTTATTATTTATTTAGTAATAACATAATTATTATAACCTACTTTATATAAATAATTATTTTTAACATTGCTCTATTTTTGAGGAGCCTCACTTTGACTAGCTAGTCTCTATGGAGTTTCTTATTTACCGTTTCTCTTTTGTTGAGAAGCCTCACTTTAACAAGTTTATCTTTGTGGAGTCCTAGTTGAGCCTATTTATAGATATCCCATTGTTCAACCCTAGTCCATTAATCATCCAATATCAAACATTCAACATAACATCTTTATTGGCAGACTAGATGAAGAATCAACATCAAAGTTAGGTTTTATTTTTGAACCAATATCATATTTAACATCAAAAGTAGAATCAATGTCAATCTCAACATAATATTTAGAGTCCATTAAGTCAAACTTAGCTTTAGAATCATAATACATTCATTTATATTACAATAATGGTTACACATGCCTTATAGATAAATTTGAATATTTTGTGATCCTTATTGATTTTTTAAGATGATTACTTTAGCATCGACACTAGTTCTCCTAGTATATTCTATGAGGATTATGTTTCCTCTTACCACTACAATATTGTTCCACATTCCATTAACACCAAAAAACCTAGACATTATATTAACATTACACCTCTCACAAATTTTGATTGGAACCAACATAATTTCACATTATTGAACTACAGCCATTGTGATATATCAGTTGTATAATATTAGGGAGACCAAGACCACATTCATGTAGAATAATAATAATCTCCTAGTGAAACTTTTTTGGAGGTGCTAGGGTGAAATAAAATTCCAAACTCAACATATTCTAGTGAAACCTTATTTTAGGCACTATAATACAATTAAATTCAAAAGTCAATGTTCCTTAAGGAAACCTTCTCATGGGCACTATGAGACAATCAAGACTTTATTGGTGAAAACCTCTTCAAGGCACCAATCACTAAGAATAATAGTTCTTCAATTATTGATGAAGATATTATCAAAGATAACATTAATAAAACTTCCATTATATATCATAATCAGATGGAAACATCTCTTAGGCCCAAAAAATAGAAAAATATAGTGGTCTTATTGAGAGCATATTCATAAGTCTTTGGCCCTACCATAAATAAAATTATGTCAAATATATAATCAAAAATATTATGTGTGCATGAAAATCATAATCTTCATTTATTTCTCAACTATAATGCATTTCATTATAATTCATTTATTCATTCAAGACCTATATTGCATTGCTATATATGACCTTTTAGCCTATGTTTTCCCTATTTACCATCCTTAGACACACTTTCCTTTACAGAGTCTATGAATACATCTTGTCTTGAATTTTAGATGAAATAAAATCAATGAATAATGAAGATCATAACATCATTATTAGAGCCTAAATCAATAGTAGGTTCTTGAAAGAGAAGCTATTGATAAGGGGTGTGGACTAGGGATTTAAACATTTGACAATTCTAGTTGTATCATATGTTTATTAAGAAGATCATCATCACATCATTATGAACAAAAAAATCATTTACTTTGCCTTTACCTTGCCATTATTTCATACTCTACCATTTACCTTACCTTGTCACTGGGGAAACCTTATTACCATTATGGCCCATTATCCATTTTGGTTGTATCATATGTTTATTAGGATGTGCATCTCCACATTAGTACGAACAACATAATCATTTATTGTAACTTTCCCTTTGCCTTATAATTTCCATTTCCTTTTACCCCTTTTATTTTTATACCATACCCTTAACCCTTTGCTAGACAATTATTTTTACCTAACCCCACCTATCACATTTGGCCTTGGTTCTAATTCATTTATACTTCAGGCATGTTCAGTGGTTGATGATAGATTCAGTTCTAATAGTTGTTTCAAAATTAAATGTTTGAATGGTAGTATAGGAAAGTAGAATTATAATGGTCCTAGCTATTATATCCTTAATTTCTTGTTACATTCTCACCTTGTCCTACTAATTATAACCACCTTTGGACAAACTAGTACCACTTACTCTTTTCCATTATTTCTTAATTATAACTACCTATGGATAAATTAGGGACAACACATTTAACATGTATTATCACATCACCTTGCCACTATTTTGACCATTTACCTTTCCATTTGAATTTTACATGAACTTCTTAATACTTAATTAGATGCCTTTTGTGTAGGAAGAACTATAATGACTTGAGGTTCTATAGGACTATGTACGTAGTGCTTAATTCATGTTAAGGTTAGATCAATCACCCTTAATCCAAGCTATAACCATTTTAAAATTTTGGATCATGTTATATCTTGTAATTCTTTATTGATTTCAGATAATAAAAACACTAAAAACATTGGAATCAATTCACCACCTTTTGTGTAGGTAGAACTAAAGTGACTTAAGGTGTTACGAGACTATGTAGGCAGTGTTCGATTCACATTGAGGTTAGCTCAATAACCCTTTTTCCACACTCTCATATTTTTATGAGAAATAAAATTTGAATTATCTCACCATTATGTTTTTATCTCATTATTTTGAGATCAACCTAATCCATTATCTTACCATTTTTCAAGTTGGACCATTCTATATCTCATAATTCTCAATCGAGATGAGATGCATGGAAAATTCCAAATAAATAAAATGGTTTAAAAACCCCTAAACATTCATAAATATATATAAAACCCTAAAAATCACAAAATCATGAAAATTAGATCATATTTTACACATGAGATATAAATCCTTAAAAAAATTATGGGATGGGCCATTTTATCTATTTCGATTCAATTTTAGATTACCTTGGACTATGTAGGCATCACTTGGATACATGGGGTCTCTTGGGTTTGCCTTAAGACATATTATGTAGACCACCTTCCTTTATTTTTTTATCACTTCTTTGCCTTAAGTATCCTGGGTCTCCTAACTATTTCATGAGTAACCACTTGTCATTTAGTTTCCATATTTATTGGCCTTAAGACATACACTCTCACAATTTTTTGTGTTCATGTTATGAGAATTATGTATTTGATTTTGATACAATAATGACCACTTATATTTAATTACACTCTTAATATTTTGTGAGTACTTTTTGTTTTAACACTTTCATTGTTTTTCAAGAAAATTCATCTTACACTCTCATCATTTTTTGGTCTTATCCTCATTTTTTTCATTAGTGGATACTCATATCTTATATTTTGGTGTGGTTTTAACTTGAACCATACTTTCATATTTGCATAATCTATTTGTGTTGACATTTTTATGATTGTGAAACATCATCCCTTCTTTTCTCATGCACTCACCATTTTAGTAGATCATTCCTATTTTCCTATACAAGTTAATCATGTTTTATTAACATTTATTTTTTTCTATCCCATATTCTAGGAGAACTACATTTGGCTTGAAGTTCATATTTGATCTTGTGTCCATGGAACTATGTAGTCAATTTCCACTTACCTAGTACATCTAGAGTTACCTCAGTTACCCCTTCCTTTTATTTTATTCTCCCATTTTATTTTTATTATTTTATTGTCTCTTATTACCTATTGGTAATTTTTGTGTCATATTATTTATTTCATTGTCTCCTATAGCCTAGGGGCAATGTTTGTCATCTTATTTGTGTCATTGTTTCCCTATGGCCTAGGGGCAACTATTAGTCTTTTGTTCTTATGTTGTTTTACCTTTGTATTTTATACCTAGCTTAGGGGTCACCTTGTCACCAAGAATAACACCTCTATTACACATTCATGAACCATTTATTTTATATTTTCACTAACATTGTATTAACCATTGTTTGTGTATTGTTTTTTATTTAGCTTTGTTTTTTTTTTGTGTGTGTTTAGATTAGTTTATTTTACTTCACTGTTATTTAATTTTTATTTTTTTTAGTTTTTTTAGATGTTTTAGTTTGTGTTTATTCATGTGGTGTTTTTTTTATCAGTGTTTTTTTTATTGGTGTTTTGTTGCTTATTTTTATTGGTGTTTTGTTGTTTATTTTTATTGATGTTTAATTATGTTTGTTATTAGTGTTTTGTTGTTTGTTTGTAAAGTTTGTTTAATTTATTCATTTTTTTAATTAGTTAGTTTGTTTATTTATATAAAAAAAATTTGTTTATTCATTTTTTTCTTGTATAATGTTAGTTTTTTTTATCATTTGTATCTGTTTATGTTTTGTTTATCTCTTTATTTTTACTTGTGTGTTTTTATTTAATTTACCTTTTGTTCCTCAATTTCCCTATGATTATTATCATTTATTTACACTTCAATATTAATTATCCATATCATGTAATTTGATTTTGAATTTTTGTATTTAGTCTGACACTTAATTTATATAGTATATTTACACTTGGGATTTGATTATCCATAACTTATTCCTAATTTTCTTATATTTACATTTAAATTAATTTTTCCATCCTTAGGGTATATATTATCATTTTAGTTATACATAAGTATCATGCATAATATCACAAGATAAATAAAAATCATGCTCACAAAGTATATTCTATCAAAGCAATGGCATTATCTCTTTGATATATAAAAACCTAGCCAAGTACCCAAACACATGCCAAAATACATGATTAATAAATAAGAGAAACAAATAATTTATTATGTGTTTATACATATGAGTATCTCTAAATAAACATACATATGAGGCATCCAACATAAACAAATGATACCAAATAGAACATCTCATAAGCATGGTATAAGTAATACATGAACAGATCATAAATAAGCATAACATTAACAATGTTAAATATCCATAATTTTGATCAATGCTAAACATGACATCATATACATATATATATATATATATATATATATATATATATATATATATATATATATATATATATATATATATATATATATAGATACATACATACATACATATATATATATATATGTGTGTGTGTGTGTGTGTGTGTGTGTGTGTGTGTATCTATGTATGTATATATATATATATATATATATATATATATATATATATATATGTATATATATATATGTATATATATATATATGTATATATATGTATATATATATATATATCTATATGTATGTATATATATATATATGTATATATATATATATATATATATATGTATGTATGTATGTATGTATGTGTGTGTGTGTATGTGTGTGTGTGTGTGTGTGTGTATATATATATATATATGTATGTATGTATGTATGTATGTATGTATGTATGTATGTATGTATGTATATATATATATATATGTATGTATGTATGTATGTATATATATATATATCATAAATGTCATATACATGTGCATATGCCTCATGGTGCCCAAAAATTAATGTCATTATGTCTCAAATGTTATATACATAGAGGATATATACATATCACGATGGTGCCTCAAAAAACATAAGTATGCCAATATAATGAATACAATGCCATGAGGCCCAAAACAATGCCAAAATTCTTAGGGTCCTATGATCAAATTTGGTTCTATGTATCCATATGACCTATAGATAGAGGAGGCCTTGGTGGTCCTAGTGGTGGTGTTCATGGTTGATGGATAGACTAGCTCAAGGCACCTATAACATGAGTTCTAGTTTAAGACTGAATATATCTTATTTTTTGGTTGTATTATAACCAAGACAAATTTTTGGGCCTCTCATAAGGCCTATTTAACAACACAATTTATCATCCTATATCCCATGTTTATTCAAATGTGCATCTTTGAACTCACATTTCGGCTAAAAATGTGTTGTTATCCTTTGTCAACTCATCATAAATCTATTTTACATATTTTTTACATAGGCTACCCTTGCCAATTTATTTCATTGAGGAAAATTAAGTTTTTGATCGATCAATAATATATAGCTTGCCTGATTGGGGAATTAATGTTTTAAATCACTCAACGTGTATGTATGAATGATTATAACCACCTTTGGGCAATTCATTCTATTTTTTATTGATTTAATGATTATAAACACCTATGAGAAAATCATTAGTTTTATATTTTATTCTAATGATTATAACCACTTTTAATCAAATCATTATTTTTACCTACTCCACTTACCCTTTTTGGGAAAACACTTATGTTCCTGATTCTAACCACCTTTGGGAAAATTAGTGTTTTTTATTTTCCATTCTTAATTATAACCACCTTTGGAAAATTAGTGTTTTCTATTTTCCATTCTTGATTATAATCACCTTTGGGCAAATTATTTTTTCCCATTTTTTTACTAATTATAACCACCTTTAGTCAATCTAGTGTCCATCCTACCACCCTACTGAGGAAATTATTTGTGCCACTACTTATAACTACCTTTGAGAAAACTAGTGCCACACCATTTTATACTAATTATAAATACCTTTGGTAAAATCATTGACTCCATAACCATTATTTTTTATAAATTCCTTTGGATAATTTAGTAATCCCACCCCCATTACCACTAGATTGTGTCAATTTATTCATTTTGAGGGAACGTTCAATGACTCCATTTCATCATCCACTCCCTCAAGGGTGAATCAAGGGATTACTGATCACCCTTTGGGGAATGAAACATTTAGATTAAAAAACATTACATTCTTTGAAAATATTTTACTTTACCTATGTCTCACAATGCCTTCTCAAATAGGGGCAAATTATAGACACTTAATTTTGGCCACTTTCATGCCTAAACTGGGATTCAATTCAATTTCTAAAAAATGACACATTCTGGGTTTATAAATCATTTAAATTTCCTAAATTCATCTGTATAATGGATATAATTTCCTATAAACATGATGAGGCTAACATATTTGGTGCATACCCTATATGCACCACTAACCTAGTTTAGTTTTAACCCTAGTTAAAGTACAACCTAGTAATTTGATACTTTTATCCTATCAAGCTATTAATTAATAACATTTTTAAAAAAATCCAGAATCCGAAAAGTAATAATAGAGATTAATTATGTCATAAATCTTAATTAACTTGCCAAGATAAAAATTCTAAATCAAATTAGTGAATTTCATTTACCAAAAAAAGATTTTTTAGCCAAATATGAAGTCAAAAGGTCAAAGGAACTAATAAAGTTATTTATTATTTCCTAAATATTCCAAAAATATTAGTCATAAACTCACAAATATCTCAATTGAGTTGTTATGCCTCATAATATCTAAAATTGAGGTGTTAAGATTTCATGAGTACTTTGACTCAACCTAGGGTTAACCTAACTCACCTAGGCTAAGCTAGACTCAAACCAAGTTTGAATTTAACCTAACCTCCCTAGGGTTAGATTTACTTATTTGAGATATAAATACAATTCCTCACACCATATGCCAACAAGATATTTTAAGGTTATTTTACTAGAATACCTTCTTGAAGCTTTTGAGAGTAGTGTCATAATGCCCAATTTATGCCAAACTTCATACCAAGACACAAGTGACTATTAGAGATATTATACCACCATAGAAGAGAATTTATATAAGACTAAAACTATCATATGTCAAGCATGAACATCCTTATGCCTACATGGAAGTATCAAATTTGATAAAGGAAGTAAGAAATTTGTATTTTTGTTATCTCTATTCTGTGATCTTACTTATTATGTTATGCTCTCCCTAGTTCTTAGGCATAAGTCTTTAGTCATAGTGTATTTTTATGCTTAAATTTTATCATTTGGACTAAAAAGGGACTAATATACATATTTTTTACTCTTCAAACACCTAAGGTATATTCACTACTTATCTATTATGTGAATAGGATATTGATGACTATATGTGGATCAAAACTATATATTTTCACCTTAGTTCTTTGTACCTTACCAAAATGAGTTATTATACTTATGGTGTCAAGATGACCTCAAGGACCCCTATATCAATGAGAAATAACTACATAACCAATATTCAATGAGGTACTTATACATATGTAGTTCTCCCCTAGGTGTTTTCTTGTGTGTGTACAAGGGTGTAATGTACCATATGCAAGGGCATGTAATGATAGAGCTTTTAACTTGAAAAATACTATTCATGGGATGATTTTTTATTGGTTTAAACCCATAAAATGACTAATCCTATGAATTATATGAAAATAAGTATGAATAAGTTAGTATAACTTAGTGGTGCAATTGAATGATTGAGCTTGAATAGGTTTTTAGATATAATAATGAGTAGGTTTATATTTGTATCTATACTACACCTTTTGAAAATATATCATGATAGGTTTTAATAATATATTTGGATTTAACCATATAATTTGAATAATTTGAAAATTAGATGAATTTTGAGGACTAGACACTTGATAATAATCTAGACACTTGCATCAACACGAGTGTCCCTATGTGGGATGCAAATGTCTGATAATAAGTTGTTGAGGATCTAAAACTTATATTAAAGGATGTATATCAGGTTTTAAGATGTTTATGAAGTTTAAGAGATCTTGGTCATTATAAATGATATGGTTGGACCATAAGATAAATGGTTAGGCATAGTGAGATGGTGAAAGTGATCCTTTTATCAGTAGGGAGTTCTAAAACTGAAGGGTAGAGCCCTAATAGGTATTTTCCAAGTATATAATACTAAGATATATAAATGATATTTTAGTATCTACATTTACTAGATGAAGAATGAGAAGAATTAGAATTGTATTTATACCACACATTTCAAAAATATCTTAGGTAGGGTTCAATAAGACAAATATATTGACCCATAAGTTTTAATAATTTACAATTTGGAATAATATTAGAAACTAAACACTAAATGAGGATCTAGACGTTAGCATCGATGGTAGTGTTCCTCTGTGGTTGGTAGTGTCTAGAAGCTAGAAAATAGGTTTAGATATGAAATTGACAATGAAGGATTTTGTCATGTTTTTAGCTTCCTATGTAGTATAAGAGACTTGGTTCATCATAATGATATGGATTAATAAAAAATATAACCATTTGGGCATAACGAGATGGTGAATGTGAAAATTTTAGCATAAGGGAGGTATAGAACCTAAGGGTAGAGCCTTGATTGATATTTATCAAAAGTACAAGAGCAAGATGTTATAATTATTTAGTTTTAGTATCTACAACCCCCATTAATATATTAATTATAATAATGATTAAATTACTAGTTTAAAGGAATGAAATGCATATTTGGGTGTGTATAACCCACCTTGCCTTTACTTGAGCCCATTTTTAGTGTTTTACTAGTGTATGATCTATAACTAAGAGAATTATAAAACATAAATTAATGCATATAATATGAAATTTGAAATAATTTAAATACCTAAATAGAAAGTGAGCAAGGAAAGAGTACACCTGCATGTTGATATAACCATGTTACCCTTTAATACTTTAAATCAGTAAAGATATTTTATTATGAAGTATTGGGGCCAAGAGAGGTTCAAGACATGAAACTTGGATATTTGAATAGGGATTTGGAAGGTAATTATTACCCTAATTAAGTTTAAGGGTGACTTTTAACATGAACATTGAGATAATTGAATCTCAATCATACAACTTAAGTGATAGTACAAAAAAACTAGGTTAATTGGTATAACCAACTCAACTTGGAAAAGGGAAGTAGTGTTAAGACATTGATGGCATTGACTATCAACCACATTACTTAAGGGAACCAACTATTTAAAATAAATAAAGGCTAAAAATGGTGTTTCATGGTAAATATATTGAATATGTAATTTGTTAATATAGAAGAATCAACGAATTTTGGTAAAATAGTTTATATATGTAATCTAGTGAGTCTAGAGAAATAAATAAATATGACTTGGTAAATGAGAGAAGGAATAAAATGCATTCTTTCCCCCTATCATTTATACTATAAATGACATATAATTTGAATATGTAGTTTGTAATTTTTGGTTCATTTACATGGCATATGCACATTAAATGTGTCTCAAGCTAAAGTATCTATTAAAATTTAACCTATGATTTATAATTGTGTATAATATATGTCACAAATATAACAAATGTTTTCCTAAATTTTTAAAAATTGGTTGAATGTATATGGTATTTTGACAAAAGTGTGTTTTTTTAAAATCATTTAAACTGTAATGGAACTCTAAAAATTCTAGGCACTATATAAGTGTGGAGGTTATGTATCTAGGACATGACCACATTTTGAGGTGGTAAGAATATAATATAGTATTTACCTTACCTAAAAATGATAAGATAATTATATCATTTACATATGAATCATGTATAATATAAGAGTATCATGTATAATTAGATATATCAATGAATCACACAATATGTGATCACAACAAACCCTAAGATTCATGATATGTATCATGGTAACATCTAGAATGTAATAGTACAAACTCAAAAAACAATCAAGAACATGCAAAAATCACTCAATGTCACACAAAATTAGTATAAGGATACAAAAACAATGGGCATATTAATATGTTTCACACTCTTATAAATGACATATTTAAATTCCCATATATCAAAATAAAAAAAACATGCAGTGTCATAGTGGTCAAATATCAGGGAACATATTCAAATGTTCCATAACAAAGACAATAGAAAATAATAAAAATACACTCAAGTAAGTGAAAATGTGAATAAATCAATTATAATAAACCAACATAAACATACAATACTAATCCATGCATATATGTGTTAACAAAAAAATGTCATGTAACATAACATATCAAGTACAATGTGAAAGATGTAAAAATGAGTAAAAGAATGTGTAAGCTCTATTATATATTCTCAACATGATAATGTAAATGTGACCATAAAATAATATAAAATATATAAATCATGATCAAGGAAGTAGATTCCTTAACATAGTATGTCACATGGGAAGAAGAAAGGTCCAACATTTGTATGTAGATATATCATTATCTAGTCTATGCATGTATCACACTCATGTATGCATGAAACATATGTGTAACTATAAAATAAATTGTATGCTATATACTAACATAAATTAAAAAAATAAATGACAAGAAGCTATCAAAAATGCAAATTCTATTTTTTTGCATTTTTAAACTTATTTTAATATTTTTTGTATTATCTTGATTTTTTTTATTTTTTAAATTTTTTTGGAAAGTAAAAATGTCTAACCTATAATCCCATCTAAGTTATGCTCATAGATAGCTATGAACTTGAAATATTGTACAAATAATTAGTGATATTGATAAAGAGCATGCATAAGTGATATATCTAGAATTGTATAATCTATAATACTTTGTGTATGTCTCATAAGACTCTATGGTTGTGAATAATTAATACAAGGATTAGGGGTTCACATAACTAATTATTTATTTCCTAAGGGTTTCCTTAGTGCAATTATAATATGAACATGTTTATAGATTCTTGGAAACTAGGTAGACTATGTAGCTTTAGATGAAGATTCCGTTCAAACCACTATATATCTATGGTGTGTGGTTTCTCAAGTATGGGCTACCTAGGAAATGGGATTTATTATTTCTTACCCTTTCATGGATGATTAACCTTAGAATTTTGTATTATTATTTATCTTGGAATAAACTTATCTTGTTTAAACATATGTTCATATGGTATTCTAGGAACTATAACTACCTTGTTGGTATGAATGTATTTAATACACTCATGCGATATGGAAAGTAATGCATGGAGTACATTTTTATTATTTTAAATAAGTAATTTTTTTTCATGTAATATGTTTTAAATATGGTATTCAATTATGTGGTAAAGTATTGGAATTTGTTCACTCATTTTTATTTAGTGATAACTATGGCCATCATCATACATAATTGAATCTAGTTGGGAACAAAAATGCTCAACTATAATCATCATGTTTAAACTATGATTTTAATTTATTTTACACAAAAATATCTATTGCATATCTATAAATATCAATTTTATCTCTTTCATTTGTAGCCTTATGACTTGGTTTACATATCTAATCTTATCGTGTAGAAAATATAGGTGTCTAAGTATGATTTAATTCTCTAACAAGTGGTTTTGTTTCTCCCCAAAGTACACCTCTACTGAGAGTTTGATTAAAAAATGGCTATTTGGTAGGATAAATGTGGGAGATATTGGTCATTGTAGAGGGTGCACTAGTAGAAATACTTGTTCTAATGATTTTTTATACAAGGGATGATATTCCACATTTTTCTTAGTAGGAGTGGCATGGGATGTCTTGACCCTGTTAGAGTGACCTCTAGAATAAGTGGGAGAAGAAGACCTTGTTGTCTATTTCTAAAATTTAATAGCTCATCTATATATGAATTGCATATTTTTTGGTCTTAGAGTAAAATAATTATTATCATGATGCACATTTATATAATGGTAAGTGAAAAAAGGTTATCATTTCACCTTTTTAAATCTATGCGGAGGATGGTATAAATTTTGAGGAAAGAAAATCAAACATTTATCCAATAGTATATGAAATATATCATGTGGTCAATATCTAAGCTGATCAAACTAAAGTTGTTACCTATTAGTAGAGGTATATGTTTTAAATCTAGGAGGTATTTTATATTTGGATTCCTTTCCTCTATGTAAAACATTTACTATTTTTTCCTTGGTATGTATATATGATTTGGAAGAAGGTATTTGAGGTGGCTCATGAACCATTTTGTTTTGTTTCTTCACTTTGTAGGGATTAGTTGTAACATGTTGCATTTAGGTGAAGATGCAGGAGAGTTAGTATTGGTATTTTTTAGTTATTGATGCTTAAAATTGTGCTATTTCCAACACCAACAATGGGAATTTTTAGGAATGTGGGACTTGGGACCTGAAATGACCTCAATATTTTAAAGAAGCTGGCTCTTCTTTATCTCAAAAGTATTTAGGGAAAAAGGATAGAAATTAAACAGAAACACAAATGCAATGAAAGAAAATCTAACTATGGCAATGCGCCTAAATTTAATTTGACCCTTAATTCTAAGTATAGTGAATCTATCTTTAGGATTCAATTACATTAAAGAGAAAACAAGGCATGATCAATGTAAAAGATGAAAATAGATAGGATCAAAGGCTCACAAATTAGACGATTTCGCAATAACACATAAAATATCAACAAAGGCACAAAACTCAGTCTTCTTATTAATTTTCCAATTACATAAAAGGCATGGAGACATGCATAGTTATAAAAAATTTCTAACTCAAGAAAACAAAACAAAGGCAAATGATATTCTTGGTCATAGCTAAAAAAGTATAAAACTTCTTGACAATAATCTCTTACAAAAAATTCTCTCTATCTTTTGATGATTATCTTGGTGATCATTGCACCCATATTTATAGCATCAAACTAGCTTTAGATTACCTATACGTTCCCAATCTAATGGTTTAACTAAACTCTAACTGAACTAGAAGTGTCTAACAAAAGATATTTCTTGGATTTGAAATGTTTTATCTCCCTACAGTTCATTGGCTAAAATAGATACACAAGACGCTTCCCACTGTGAAACGGTCCAGGACACTTGGTGTGTTTCACTTTCTCTACTTGAAAACTTTCTCATTATTCAAAAGGCACCAAAAATAACACTTGGTAGCCTCCAAGGCACTTATCAAAGACACACAACACTTTCTACGTAACTTATACTCTTTATTGTGTCTTTGCTCAAGAGTGTTCCATCTTTGACATCTGTCACAGTCTACTTCTTCAAACTTTACAAATTAATAGAGAATGGGGCCCACGTCACTTCTCACTTGAATAGATTTAAAAAGGAGAATGGGGATATGTGTCGCTTTCCACATATTTTTAAAAAATGACACATGGTGGCTTCCATTTTCTTTAGCTAGGGATATGTGGTTGATCTTTAGCTAGACTATAGAAACATTTGGGACTCATTTTAGATTCATATGGATGGTGACACTTGGCAACTTCCACTAACTTTAGAAACAAAAACCTAGGTCCCACCATAGTCTTTACTTATTAATGAAACAAAGTGAAGATATTTCATATGTTGACACATGGTGGCTTCTACTTTCTTCAGCTAGGGAAACATGGCATCTTCCATTGTTTTTAGAAAAACATATTGAAACCTTTCATAGTTGCCACTTGGCACCTTCCGCTTGATCCTGAGAAAATATTATTGAAAGAAGCTTTTAAAATTCAAAATAAATTTGAAACATGGATGCCAACACTTGTCACACTCCACTGATTTACCTTGGGATATGTGGTACATTTTGAGCAACTTACAAAAATTATAAAATGTGTCTTAGTTGCTAACACTTGGCAGCTTCCCTGTGACTTTGATACTTAGACAAAATCTAGGCAAAAAGAAATTTGTCCCTATGCTCTGTGTCAAAAAATTCACTACTTTGAAACTAAAATGTGCAAGGACAAAACCTAAAGTGCACAACTGAAACTCAAAAAATAAAAATGTAGAGTTTTTTTACTCTACAGTTCTTGGTGACCCCAAGGAATTTTGAGCCTGCTCAAAAAGAATCCAAAGAATGTATAAAAAGTGTGACAAAAATCACAACTTTAATAAGGTTGTCTAATAAACATACCACTCATCATCAGATAATCCCTTCTTATTTTGTAATTCATTGAAGGCTAAATCAAGGTTGATGACATCCTTGTGTGAAAAATTCTACAAAATATGAACTGTAGCCTTCAATTTAAATTCCAGCTAGGAAATAGGATTAAGATAGCTTCCACTTCAGGCACTGAAGAATCATCTCTTAAACCCTAAAAGACTACCTAATCATTTTGCCTAGCTAAAAACAAAGGTTTAATTTCATCAATCATCAACACAATGTTGCTATTAGGAAAAGGGGATGGAAGACCCAATTGCACCAGATCTTCAATGTGTTGCTTCATGTCTTTGATTCCTTATTTGACCACATCTAGAAGCTCTCTATAATTGGTTGCTTTAGAGTTGCAACTGAGAACTTCATTCACTCTTTTAGCAGTGATCATTCTATCATTAATCCCTGTTGTTGACAATGTTCCATCAGTTGCATCATATAGCTTTTACAACATCATTTGAGAGTCAAACACTCTCATAGAGATAGTGGTTAGATTATCTTCAACTAAAGGCTCCACCTTTTCACACATTTTTTGTGTATTTAGTAAAAAGGTTAGAGAAGGTTTGAGCTAAATAATCTCCTCAGAGATTCATTTCCATATTGATTCATAAAGCTCTTTAACTAGATTCAAAATCCCTGCATTCTTTGGCCTATTAGCCAACTCAAGTGTCAATTGTTCTATCATTTGTCACTTGGCTTGAAGTTGGGCTTGTATAGCAGCAGTATTGTTCTATTCATTCAGTAGCTTCTATTGAAGTTGAGCAACCTATAGCAGGCTTTCCTCACATTTTTCTTGTAATGTTGCCTTTTTCCACCTTAAGGTTGTCACTGCATCTTTCACCTACGTTAGCCTTAATTTTAAAGAATCATTTTGGGCCTGAATAGCTTGGTGAGTCTAAAAATAAATAGTATCTTGCAACTGTTTATTAATACTCTCTATTTAATTATTCTTGGTATTGATTTCTGTAGTCAAACTACTAAAGTTTGCCTTCTCTTGGGCTAGATCACCCTCCATCTTCTATAGCTTCTTTGATATTTTCAAATAATCATTAGCTACTATAGAAGTGGATTCATTTAGTAGCTTAACCCTATCTTGTGGTCTGAAAAGGGACATGTCTATAGCCACTACATTCAATGTATAATCTTTGGGCTGCATCTGCTCATTTGGTTAGACTACATTAGGTGATAAATGGGTCACCATTAGTTGCTACTAGATTGGGTCAAATTGTGACCTCATAGGTGGTGTAGCCATGGCTTTATTATCTTTGATCCTCTTTCTCTCCATTTGGGATTCCCTTGCCTTCTTAGTAGCATCTGCTTGAGTTTGGAAGGTAGAAGGAGAGTCAATGTATCCACCCACAAAAGGATAACCTTGAGGCAATCCATATGGAATATCCAAATATTGGCTAGGGGAAATCTGAGGAGGTACTTTCTTTGGGATAGAGGGGGGGAAATGAGGCAATGATATGGCTTAAGTATGGATAGATGGGGAAAAATGAAAAATGGGCATAATAGAGGTGGCAAGGGATATTATTTGGCTCGATGGAATCATCACCCCTATAGAAGAAGAAAGAGATTGAGAAGAAGAAGGAGAAACAACACTTACCTGAGGAGCAACCAAAGTACTTTGTGGTTAGTGTTGTGAGGGTTCTTCCCTCTCCTCTGAATCAAGTTGAAACCTTAGCCTCATATGTTTCCTTGGTATTTCTTCTTTTGGCTATGTTCCCTTCTCTTCAACATTTAGCATCAGCCTCTTATGTTTCCTTGGTGTTTCTTCTTTTGGCTGTGCTCCCTTCTCTTCAACATTTACCACTACTGCTAGTGGTGATTGTGTAAAACTAAGAACCCCAAGGGCTGATGTTGATGGAGAAGCTTTTGGTGGTGAAGATACCACACTCTTTTTTTTTTCAATGGCACTGAGAGATGGGGGCCAAATAGTTACATCTACTATAGCTTAGGTTTGCCCTAGGGTCTGCAATGTTTGATTGGATTCTGCTCTAGCTTCTGGCTCTCCACCCTATGTCTACAAATTGCTTGTATCAGGGCTAGAGATAGGAGATAGATGCCATTCATCCTAGAGTTCCTCCCATTTTTCATCTAAATCCACATTTCCAAAAGAGTGAGTTGTCTCACAAATCTCTTGCCTATATTTCCAATAAGCTTCTATTTTCTCAATGTTCTAATCTTTGTTATTTAATTCTCTTCTTAAACCAAAAGTCATTCTAATTTTAGTATCAAAATCCCTTTACTTAACATAAAAAATTTCTCATGGCTTATCTTCTTAAAGGAGCAAATACGTCAATTCTATGTAAAAATTAGGAATATCTTCCCTAGGATTTCTTCTATTTTCCCAAAAGGGATGGCCCTCATGCACAATTCTAGCAGCAACCTTATTATTTCTGACCCATGAAGTTATGAAACCATTTGGTTCATATCCCCATTTATCTTCAATTAGAGAGAAACCCAGGAAGGCTAGCTTTCTCAGCAACACAATCTTAGCATCTCTAACCTCTAGGGCCATGTTGTTTGTCACCCATGAAACATCATACATTTTCTTCTTTTTCTTTCTAGTGCCATATTCATTATCCACCATGGACACTTTCCTATTGATCTCTAAGAATGCTAACCAAAGGGTCAAAATCTTAGGTAGTAACACTGGTTCTCCACTAAAACCATGAACTCTAATAATAGTATGATGGTATCTAAAAAAATAATCACAAGGAATAGTGCAATTGGTCATAAGGCATGAGACACTTGGAGTCAATCTATTTACAACCAGCTCTGGGCTTAGATGACAAAAAGTAGGGGAAATAAAAAGTTCCCAAAATTTGTATGGGTCACTAGTTTTGGACAAGATATGTGTCCATGTAGACATAGGAATGGTCCTATATAGACCGAAGCTTGGGTCATACATATTTAGATGGATGTGTTGGGAAAAGATGCTAGAATTTTGATAAAACATGAGATGAAATAGATAAGAGGAATACCTAAAAATTCCTTTAGATATGAACTGGGTGAGTTATTCAACCATTGAATATGCAATATGCTTAGAGAAATCTAGTTGATATTCCTTAGACTTGTCAATAGTTTTTAATCTAAATAGAATGGTCATTTGCTCTTCATAGATAGTTATATCATCTTTCATTCTAAAAATGAATGCCATCATAGAAAGTGCCTCTTAGCTAGCCTACACAAATTGTGCTCTTGTTGTTGGCAGTGTCAGCACAATGGTATCATCATCACCTAATTGCAATTCTAATTTTAGAAACCTCAATTGAGTATTGACATTTTCCCATGTTTTTTGCATTTTGGTAATGGTGGGAAATGTGGCTATCTTGTCATGATACAGGGCTAACATGTTTTTGATAGCCTTTGGTGTAATTTTCACTATGAATGGACCCTATTTTATGGTATTTGAGGGTGCATGAAACAATTTGGAGCATATTCAACCAAGTTAGGGCATGGATGTACACTTGGGACAATGAATTGTGCCAATTGGGAAGTCCATATCCTCATTGCGAATGTTTTGTATTGTCCAACCTTGTCCCTTTGAATACACCTTTGATGTGCCCCTTCTCTTAGATTCTTGCTAGGATTTTGAATAATTATGTCCATGATTCTATTTGCAAAATATTTCACCTTTGCTAGGTCATTTGCACAACCAACTTCAGGGACTCTAGTCTATGGATATGTCTTTAAGGGTTGTGCAGGAGCTAAAGCTTATGATTTACTTGTGAAAAACTTATCAATGGATTCATAAATCCTAGACCCTTGTTGTGAAGATTGTACTCCCTCCATATCTATATCTATACTTGTAAATAGTGAACTATGGTAATAGGTATGGAGCTTTGTAATAGGCAAGGCACTTTCACTAAGCAGGTTTGCTATGAACTGAAAATGCAAGTAATAAGAATTTTCTAGTAGATGTAGGAACGTTTGAGACATTATTAAGCTTTAAATCTTGTTATGGGGTATTTAATGACCCATCAAGTCTCAAAATGGCATTAAAATTGGATAACTGTTAGCAAATATTACTAAATCTTCATGGGATAGTGAGTTAAACACATCATGAAAGTGGCTACGCAAGGTACCTTGGGGAATTTAAGGATTTGGGAGAAGTTTAATGTGTTGAGAGTTTTAAAAGTTTTGAAAAAGGCTCTGAGCCATGGCCATGTGTTCAAAGAACACTTATTTAAAATAAAGAGTGGGAAAGAAAAATGGGAAAATAAAACAATCAAGAAAAGGAAAACTACCTAACTATAATACATTAGAGACACAACTAAACTGAAATGTTTCAATTAGATCCCATTCACATGAATCTCTTTAGGTTTGCCTTCCATTGTTTTTATCTCAAATGAATTTTTTCGTTTACATGCACAAATTTTATAGGGGCTAGTCCACAATGCTTCAAATTTAGTGTGTTGACCCATCTTGGTAGCTCTTGCATCCCATTTCAAAACAATTGAGCCTACTTCAAAATGCGGATTTGAAGTCCTTTTATCGAATCAGTATTTAATTATTTTTTGATGCTTTATTAATGAATCATGTGATACATCCCTCTTTTCTTAAACTTCCAAAGTTTGAGCAAGTTTGACTTGCATGGGGCCATTTTCTTTAATTTCAATCTATTTTAACAGTTGGAGAGCAGGAATCTCCATGATTAGGGGTATTACAATAGGCTTACCATAGACAAATTCATATGGGGACATTTTTGTCACCTACTTAGGTGTAATTATATTAGGCCACAATGCTATATTAAGCACTTTATGCCACTCCTTCTGATGATCAGCCCTTATTCTCTTGATGAGTCTAATCAGGTTCTTATTGGTTGATTCTGCCAAACCATTACCCTGAGGGTAATAATTGGAGGATGTTTTTAGATAGATTCTATGCTTTAATGCAAATTTAGATACTTTAGACCCTAAAAATGCTTTAGCATTATCTAAAATTATGGTGTGAGGAGCCCCCAAGCGAGTAGTGATACTCCCTAAAAAATATAGGATCACATTTTTTGTTACTTCTTTGAGTGACACTACCTCAATCCATCTGGTGAAATAATCTGTGGCAGTTAGAATCCATTTTTGACCCATACTTGACACTAGATTTATCATTCCAATGAAGTCAAGACCCCATTAAGTAAAGGTTTCATCAATAATTATAGGACTAAGGGGCATTACTACATTCCTCCTCATCCCCACATAATATTGACAAGATTGGCACTTTTTTACCAATTGATAACAATCTATAAATAAAGTGGGATAGAAATAACCTACCTCACTTATCTTTGTAGCTATGGTTATTGCATAAAAATGTCCACCTGAGACTCCATGAGGCATTTCATCTAGTATTTTCTTAGCCTCATCTTTTTTATGCATCTTAAATGTTTACCATCAGTATTTCTTCTAAAAAGAACTTGTTCAATTAAAATAAAATGGACCCCTTACATCTTATAGTATCTCCTCTTGTCTTGAGGGAGTTCTTTTGGGTAAATCCCATATTTCATAAAATGGATCCCATTTGTGACCCAGGAGTTCTGATCAACCTCTTGTATCCTCAATAGAGTTTCTTTTTCTATTTTTGAATCTATTTCTTTAGGTATCATCTTTTCAAGCTCTTGAGTCATGTATTGACACAACCCCCTACCTCTAACTAACTTAGTGGGTTTGACCTCTACATCATATTCAAGGATCTTTGTTATCTATTTTGCTCTCTTTTTATTAATTTCACCCTTCTTAATGTATTCTCTGACACTTGGGTGAGCCACAAGTATCAGAATCTTACTACTTGATATAATATGCCTAAAATTCTTGAGGGCTTTTACCATAGTATATTCTTGTTTCTCCACAAAGTTGTATCTGGTTTTGTATTCCCTAAGAGTCCTTGATAAAAAGGCTATTGGATGCTCTCCCTCCTACCTATAATATTTATATGTTAGGAAAACAATAATACTGAGCTCTCCTTCATAGACATACATTACAAAAAGCTCAAAAAAGTTTGGGTTTCTAAGTACTGGGGCCGTTGAAATTGCTTTTTTGACCTCCTTAAAGGTTTGTATTCCTACTATAGTCCACTTGAATACCAATTCTTTCTTCAACAAGAGTGTCACTTGTCTCATAAGCCTACAAAGTTAGATATGAACTGATTGACAAAATTAATCTTCCCCAAAAAATATTGAATTGCTTTCTTATTTACTAGTAAGGGCAAGTTCATTATGGATGTAACTCTCTCTGGATCTATGGAGAATCCTTCTTTGGATACTATATGTCCCAATAGTTTGTCTTGAGGTACTACAAAGATACACTTCTTGGGATTCAAGGATATTCCAAATTCTAGACATTTATTAAAAATAGATTTTAAATGATCAAAATGATCAACAACATTCTTGGAAAAAATAGTAAGATCATCAAGATAAATCAAGATGATTTTATTAATATGTTCCCCACATGCTACATCCATAGCTCTTTGAAAAGTGGCTCCAGCATTTGATAGGCCAAATGGCATCTTAGCATATGCAAATGTTCCCCATTTGGTAGTAAAAGTAGTCTTGTATTGGTCTTCATCAGCCAACCAAATCTGATTATATCCAGAGAAACCATCTAGCAAAGAAAATCTCTCTGATCGAGCCACAGGCTATAAAATTTATTCCATAGAGGGCAAGGGATAGTGATCTTTCATAGATGCTCTATTCAGGTCTCTAAAATCTACACAGAGTCTTATGTCACCATTCTTTTTCCTAACTGGTACTAGATTTGATACCCAAGTTGAGTGTTTGATTGCAAAAATTCTTTTAGAATCTAAAAGATTTTTCAACTCATCCACCATTAGAGATTCAATCCTTGGATTTACTAGCCTCTACTTCTATTTGACTGGCTTAGATCCTTTAGTCAGTTCTATTGTGTGTTGAATGATGTCTCTATTATATCCATGAAGGTCTTCATAGCTCCAAGCTATGACTCTATCATATCTTTTGCATAAGTCAATTAGTCTTTTCCTTTCCTCTTGAGCTGCAAAATTTCCAATGTTTAATTTTCTCCCTTCACTCACCTTTATTTCAAAATAATCTGCTTTATTTACTTGGAACCTTTTCTTCTCTAGGCCTACATCTTCTGGATCAAATAGGTTTTCTAAAGTGATCAAGCCTTTGGGAAGCTTATTATTCTTTAATTGTATAACTTGGTCTCCATATGCCTCTTCAATTTTTAGTTGTAATTAATCAGCAAATTCCCCTAATTTTTGTAAGAATGAGAGTACCTAAGAATAATTTTCAAATACTTGCCAATTTTCATCATTATTTGGGATAGTTGGCCTTACTATAACTTTTACTGACTCATTGTTAACTAATAGGCTAGTTGCTGTATCAAACTATGAGCCAATCTTTACCATCTTATCAACTTCAAAATTTTAGCTTCTAGGAACTACTTCAATATTGAAAGCTTCAAAATCTTTTATTAAGTCCCAAATTCTATGTCTATAGGATCTCATCCTTACATTTTTGGCTATTTCCTTTTCCCTAATTTGCTTCACCACTAATTCTGAATCTCCTATTACCATCAGATTCTTTACTCCATTTTTCTTGGCTAATATGAGCCCATGTACTAAGGATTCATATTCAACATCATTATTAGTATAGGCAAATTGGAAATAGATAGCTCTCAAAATTTTCTCTCCATTTGGAGAAACAAGACAAATTCTTGCTCTAGCACCACTTTTACTCCTAGCCCCATCAAAATTTAACGTCCAAATTTCTAAATCTTTTTCAGATTCTTGAGTAGTTGGCATTTCTTCCCTTAAAACATTTGGGATTTCATGGTTTTCATCAAAAATGACATAAGTGCCCAGACCAGTAGAGTCATAATTTCTATATGGATCACTATGCATCATAGCTAACAAATGGTTATTTTCCTCTTCTCGATCATGTTCAGTCTAGTCACCCAACTCTTCAACAAAGACCTTTTCTTCCTTATTTAGCATTGCATGAGCTACCTCTAATTTTGAGGTTGGTTCATTGGTGATGTGATCCTTAGATAATGGCTCAGATAGTATTTTCATCTTTGAACCATATTTGGTTCTTAGGATGAGGTGAGACTAATCAAGTGACATATATCCTCCTATCTTGGCTATAAAATCCCTGGATAAACATAGACCAAATACAGGGGGTATATCTATAACTACTACATTTTGATTGACAATTATATTGGGGCAAGTATATAATTGCAATGGGAGTTGTTTAATTCTCCCTATTGTTTGCATTGATTTTCCATCCAACTGCATGACTCCTCTAGTAAGTGGCTCATACTTTATTTTTAAAGCATATGCTATTTACTTAGGCATTACTATAGTACTAGCCCCTGAGTCTATCATCACATTATGCAATAGTTTCTTTCCAACTATTAGAGTCAAATAGAAGGGCTCTAGTTTGGATTTACTTATCTCTGATGTATTTTTCAAAAGGGTTATTGTCTGTAGAGGAACTATGTCTTTGATCTTTTCTTTATCAGCAAGTCCTTCTTTGGTGCCAGTATGTTTAGGCACTGCTTGGCCCTTCAAAGCTTCTTTTAATAGTATCTTTTGCTCAAGAATGGCTAATATGTCCCATATTGACACTTGTGTTGGAGTCCTCTTCAGTTGATCCACCACATTCACTGGTCCTAATGTTTGGGTTCTTTGAAAATAAGGGTACCTTGCTTTTTCTTGAAATTGTCTAGGAACTAATTGATTTTACACTGGCTAATGCACTTCTTGTCTAGTAGCTATGTTTTGATGACTTTGAAATGGAGGAGGCCCCATAAATTCATTATTTATGACTTTAGGATGTTCCATCATCCTTCTCTTTGATCTGGTGTAGTAATTTGATTGTACTACTAGCTTCTTGGAAGTGGAAGCTTCATTCAAGAATACTGACTCTTCATCTTCAACCCATGAAAACAAAGCATTCTAGGGCTATTTCTTCTTCTTGTTGTAAATACATCCCTTGCATTTGAGCCATCAAAACTGAATTTTGCATACTAGGGGACTGGTATGCTTGAGTGTCAAAAGTACTTGCAAATTGTCCATCCATTCTTCTTTGCTCTACTACCTTTTATTATAGATTACCCATGGGATAATCTCTAGGCATATGAGAATTATTACAAGGGAAACACCAAGAATTGGTTCCATCTGCATAATTATTCTACCCTTAAACAATCTCTCTATTTAGATTAGGGGGAACAGTCTGTGAGGGTGTAGGGACTACAACTAATTGGTTTGCTAGCTGAGAGTTATTTTACCTTTGATGACCCTGATACTAGTTTGGCTATGGTTTAAATGTATTTCCTTGGTAGCCTTGATATTAGGGTTTAGGATAAGTATTTTCTATCTTTTTATGTTAATTAACTCATTAGAAAATGTCCTTAAGATGTTCTTGATATCGTCCATCTCAAATGACTAGGCAGGGACAAGTTCTTTAGCAGGTTGTTGAGGATATGTGTACATAGACATAGGTGGGGCTATGGAATTAGGGGCTTCTTGAGGCAAAGTTAAGGTAATTTCTAGACACATGGGCATGGGAGGCCTTGGGGTCAACTTTCCAACATCTATTAAATTGTTTTTAGCTCTAACTGCATAGTCATAAGCTTCTAGCAGAGTCTGACCTCTAAGTGACTGAATCATTATAGATATGTCTAAATTTAAAGCTTTAAGATAAAATACTATAGCCATACCTAGTAATGGTCTTGCTGTAGTAGGAATCCTTTCCCAAGTCTTTTGAAACCTTGAATTGAAATCAGTCATTGCTTCTTGTGGTGCCCTTTTGATAGTAATCAATTGTTGTAACAAAGAAGATTTATCACCCTTTTCTTCAAATCTTTCAAAGAAAAGACCTCCAAGCTGATTCCATGTAGATATTATATTTGGATTCAAAGATCGATACCATTCTAGAGCCTTCCCTTTAAAAGAAACTGCTAACAATCTTATGGCCACATTTTGGTGTGTGACCACATGGATGGCATAGACATCAGACACATCTTGTAGATGTTCTTCAGGTGTTTTGAAATCTTGTCCACTGAATTTGGGAAGAGCTTTCAAGGCATTTACTATAATAGGGTCATAAGTGGCTGGTGGTATTGGGAGAATTAGAGGACTGCCAGTGTTCCAACTTGCATAATTCCTTGGGGGTATAGGTGCTTCCATATTTACTCTTAGTATTGCTATAAATTGATTTACCCTTCTTTTTGGACTAGTTATCAAAGGTGGAAAAAGAATGACTAGATTTACAGTAGATTGATATCTTGTTATTGGTCCATAGCTCTGACTCCTTATAGCTCTCTAGTTCATATGGTCTTGAAAGAAACTTCAAGATTGTGTCCCACTGGGCATGCCAAAAATTGTTGATGCTTAAAATTGTGTTGTTTCTAACACCAACAATGGGAAGTTTCAGGAATGTGGGACTTATGACCTAAAATGACCTCCATATTTTAAATAAGTTGGCTCTTATTTATCTCAAAAGTATTTGGGAGAAAAGGATAGAAATTAAATAGAAACACAAATGCAATGAAAGAAAATATAACTATGGCGATGTGCCTAAATTTAATTTGACCCTTAACTCTAAACAAAGTGAATCTATATTTAGGATTCAATTACATTAAAGAGAAAATAAGGCATGATTAATGTAAAAGATGAAAATAGATAGGATCAAAGGCTCACAACTTAGATGACTTCGTAATAACACAAAAAATATCAACAAAGTCATAAAACTCAGTCTTCTTATTAATTTTTCAGTCACATAAAAGGCACAGAGACATGCACAGTTATACAAACTTTCTAACTCAAGAAAATAGAATAAAGGCAAATGATATTCCTGTTCATAACTAAAAAAGTCTAAAACTTCTTGAAAATAATCTCTTGCAAAAAATTCTCTCTATCTTCTGATGATTATCTTGGTGATCTCTGCACCCATATTTATAGCATCAGACTAGCTCTAGATTACCCACACATTCTCAATCCAATAGTTTAACTGAACTCTAACTAAACTAGAAGTGTCTAATAAAAGATATTTCTTGTATTTGAAACATCATATCTCCCTATAGTTCATTGGCTGAAATAGATACACATGATGCTTCCCACTATGAAACGGGCCAGGACACTTGGCGTGTTTCACTTGCTCTACTTGAAAACTTTCTCATTATTCAAAAGGCACCAAAAAATGACATTTGGTAGCCTCTGAGGCACTTACTAAAGACACATGACACTTTCCATGTAACTTATACTCTTTACTGTGTCTTTGCTTAAGAGTGTTCCATATTTGACATCTGTCACAGTCTACTTCTACAAACCTTAACAATTTATAGAGAATGGGACCCACAGCACTTCTCACTCGAATAAATTTAAAAAGGAGAATATGTATATGTGTCACTTTTTACATATTTTTAACAAATGACATGTGGTAGATTCCATTTTATTTAGCTAGGGACATGTGGCAACTTTTGTTAATCTTTAGTTAGACTATAGAAACATTCAGGACTCATTTTAGATTCATGCAGATGGTGACACTTGGTGGCTTCCACTAATTTTAGAAATCAAAACTTGGGTCCCACCATAGTCTTTACTTATCTATGAAACAAAGTGAAGATATTTCAGATGTTGACATGTGATGGCTTCTACTTTCTTCAGCTAGGGATATGTGGCATCTTCTATTGTTTTTAGAAAAACATATTGAAACCTTCTGTAGTTTCCACTTGGCACCTTTTTCTTGATCTTGATAAATGCTTATTAAAATAAGCTTTCAAAACTTAAAATAAATTTGAAACATGGATGCCAACACTTTTCATGCTCCACTGAGTTACCACAGGATACGTGGTACGTTCTGAGAAACTTACAAAAATCATAAAATGTGTCTCAACTGCTAACACTTGGCAGCTTCTGTGCAACTTTGATACTTGGACAAAACCTAGGCAAAAATAAATTTTTGCCCATGCTCTGTGTCAAAAACTTCATTTCTTTGAAACTGAAATGTGCAAGGACAAAACCTGAAGCACACAATTGAAACTCAAAAAATAAAAATGTAGAGTTTTTTTACTCTACATTAGTTATTTCATATTTATTCACATTCATGTATAAACTATAAAATGAAGTAAATGTATTATGCAATGCTATTTATTTAATGGATAAATAATTCAAATACTAAATATGAATCAAACTTCCAAATTTGAGGGTGTACAGTTCAACGAATATAAGACATCCTTAAATTTTATAGCATAATCTCAAATAGAATCATCATTGTTTTGTGTGAAGCATTAAAAATGTTCTAATGGTAATCTAAGTAATTTATACTTATGGAAATCATTTAAAAATATATCTTCAAGTTTCTTGAAAGTTATAAAGGATCCATTTGGAAGGATATATAACCAATCAATATCCTCTCATGTTAAACTTATATGAAATAATTTTATTAATAAGAATGCATCTTCAGATGAATGGTCAAAGGATCTTACATATCATTTTGGGTGATTTTTTGGGTCTAATTTACCATTAAATTAAGGTAACATAGGAATTTAAAAAAATTAGGATAAAGATGTTCAAAAACATCCCATGTAAGGGGTTGATTTTATAGGATATTATCATTAAGAGTAGCATCATGTGAAAGTAATTTTAATTTAAGAAATGTCTTTTATTTTATAATATTTCCTATAGTAGTCATCATAAATATTGTGTGGTTAAGATAATATATTAGAGAGTTTGAATATGTACTCATAGGTTGTAATTTACCATCCATATGAAGCATAAGAATTTTGGCCTCTTCACAACTATCATTGCACTCTAATTCAAGATTATGACATGTTTGAAAAGTATTGGGTAAAGGATGATAAATTTTACATGATTATTAAATAGATGTTATTATATGATTTTAGATGCCATTAAGTTTGATACAATTATAATTTGAAAGATATTGACTACTTGAATGTTAATTACATGCATGGGGGATACAAGGTGCGATTTTTATTATTTTAATCTATAATTGGAACATGCTTTTGAGTAGAAAATGTAAACAAGGGAGAACAAGGAATATTCTCCATTTTTATTTAAACATCATCATAGGAAGAAAAAATTCAAGGTTCAATTTCATTTTTGAATTTAAAATAGAAAGGGATAGAATATATAATATCAATATCTAATATAGATACATCATGGCCACATGAGAAAGGAACATTAGCATGACTAACATTTGAATCTTGAGTTACATTATTGAAAATTGTCTTAGGAAATTAATTCATTAGGAAACCATTGTAAAATCTATTTTTTTATCTTTGATTGGATCAATGGTATAAGAACATGCATCTACACTATTTATAATAATATTATCATTTTAATTCTACAACCTAAAAGGATAGGAAAGAAGTACTACATGCATGTGTATCATTGAGATCTAGAGATAGAAAAGTATTTTCACTATTTAAATTTTCATGAACTAAACAAGGACTAGAAGCTTCAACTAGATTAAAATTTTAAATTATTTTAAGGTAAACAATAATTATTTATAATAAGATCATCATTGATTAATAGAGATGTATAATTAATTATTGGCCCATATTTGGAATGCTTAGTCATGAAAGATTGTTATTTTCAACATTTGGAATAATTTTTCAATGTATATTCTTTTTATAACATTTAATTATATGAAATTAACTAAATAATGGTACACTTTATGTTTCTTCAAGCAACTCATAATAATATTTGAGGATACACAATGCAGGATAAATATGAGAACTAGAATTTTCACAATCCTCTTCACAATATGTGGAATCACAATCATAATCATAAGGTGAATAAAAAATCATGCTATCATTTTCACCATATTCATCAATATTTTAATTTTATTTATTGGTATTTTCATTATTTTAGTTGTAAGGAGTGACTACAAAGGAAGATTGTGTATTATAATTTTGTTGATCCATAAGATCTTCATAAGCAGTGTATTTATCATCAATAAGATTAAACAAAAGATATAAAGGATGAGACATCTTATGGTTTTTATCTTGAGTATAAATTTTAAGAGTTATAAACCTAAACACACCAAAGATAAAAAAAAATATAGGGCTTGGGGAAATAAAGAGAACAAGAAAAAATTACACTATACCCATGCAATTAAAATCATATTTGAAAAGATAAATATATAATTAAAAAAAAAAGGAATAAAACATAAATCATGCTAGGGTTTAGTTTACATAAACTCAAAGGATGGTTTCAATATATGGGTTTGTGTTCTCACAATGTCAAGCTAAACTCAAGGACTGCTCTATTAGTGAGAATTACCTATGTATACAATAATATTAGGGGGGTCTCAGACATATGTAGTTCTCCCCTAGGTGTTGGCTTGTGCGCACACAAGAGTGAAATATATTATACATAATGGAATGTGATGATATAGCATGTAACATGAAAAATATTGATAATGGAATACTATTTTAGTGCTTTAGACATGTGATATGTTTTATCCTATGATTGACATGACAATAGGGAAGAATAGGGTAGTAAAATACAATTATGAAATTTATTGATTGAGATTAAATAGTTGCTTGCTTGATATTTTATAGATAGAATAATGATTAGAATTAGATTTATATTTATAAAACACCTTTTGAAAATATCTCATGGTAGGGTTAAATAATACAAATGGACCAACCCATGGGATTCAAAATATTTGAATATTAGATTACTTTTTGAGGATAAGACACTCGGTAATAATCTAGACACTTGTCTTGATGCAAGTTTCCTTATATGGGATGAAAGTGTTGGATAGGCTAGGAAGTTGTTGAGGATTTAAAACTAATAATGAAGGATATATATCATGTCTTAATATTTCTATGTAGTTAAAGATATCTAGATAATTATAAATGATAGGGTTGGACTATAAGATAAAAGGTTAGGCATAATGAGATGGTGAATATGAGCCTTTTTATAACAAAGAGGTATATAATTAAAGGGTGGAGACTTGATAATTATTTTACAAGTATACAATTTTGAGATGCTATATAAATCATATTTTAGTATCCAAAGTGACATTATTTTCTTATGAGTGGATTAATATAAGATTATCTAATGATATTATTTCACCTTTTGAGTTTTCAAGTATCATTGTCCATATCATGTGCCTCTACTTTGAGTGTGGTGACAAGATTTAGATAATTTAACTATTTATTGCACAATATTATTTATTACATTGGTGATGAATACCACTACATGATTTATCTATACATCTATATTTACATGACACTTATATTTCTTGTATTACATGTATTACATACATGTCTTGACAACATATACATTTTTATGATGACATATTCTCTAGAATTTTACATTATTATATGTGATTACATATTTATAAATGACATGTTATAGTTAAATATTCTTTTTAAATGAGTTACATGTTACACCCATCATATCAAAAGGGGGGAATATTAGTGGGATTGTAACAGAGATACAAACCTCTGTGACTAGAAAATTCATATTTTTTTTATACACAATATAGATTTAGAAGATTAAAAGTAGTTAAAATATCATATTTGTGATAGATATTTACAAAAAAAATTAGTGGAATATACCATTCATATGCATTCACTTATAGATAAATGTTATAGATTATATATTCAGATACACTTGAGTGCATATGCCATGTAGGTTCACATGAATTGAAATAAAAAATTCTATATGTTTTCACATACAAATATATTTGAGATACAAGTTCTCAAATTTACCATATAGATTCATGACATTATATATTAGTTGGGACATATCTAATGGGGCATGATGCTTTTTCAAGCACATATACATTATGAAAATATACAATTGGCATAGATTTAGTGACGCATGATACTGGGTCATGAACATTTACATATATTTTAGTGACCATTATTTTAATTGATTATTTAGAAACACAATTAAATGGCACCATTTAGTGAGTGAAATTGAATCTATAACTCTATTTATAGTGGTTAATTCATGATTTTTGAGGTAATGCACATTGAGGTTCATTGATGCTCAATAGCCATGAAATTACCTATACTAAACCCATTATGTGGTTCCCACCTTATCATATTAAGGTCTAATATTATAACTAGATTAGTTATTTGAGTTAATGTAGATGAGGTTTAACATTTCTCAATGATGTTAGTAATACTTCACATTCATGAGAGATGGGGCATTTATCTTCTGAACCCAAGGGCTTATATAGTTATAATTTTTTTAACACAACCACACCAAATCTTAATTTTCCTCAACAAGGAAGAAAAATTCTCAAATGCTTGAATGAGAAATCATCATCTCTAATAAGTTATAGGGAAACACAATTTACTCACATACATGTGTATTTTATCTTAAATTGTTTTAGTTTTAAATTTCAAAATTTAGACTTCACATATGGACATTGAGTACTACATATTCACTATAGGGTTTCTTGGATAAAATTTTCACATTTGGAGCCATCTCCTAGATAAAACATGTGTTATATATCCTCAAGTCTATATATATATATATAGACACACACACACACACACACACACACACACACACACACACACACACACACACACACACACACACACTCTTACTCTAGTATAAGTATTGAATTATAATATTATAATAAAATATAGGGATTTATAGATAATAAAGATATTATTAGAAACTTGATAATGTCAATTTTGACCTACCTTCACCATACATGATTTGTGTCCACATATTTGTCTCTTATTCACCACTATCTCACATCCACATGCTTGATATGAGTATGAAATTCCTATTTTTTGTTAATCACCTATAAGAATCTCTTAGTTTGTGTCAAAATAGATAAATATCTTACTCAAACATTACCAAATCATCATATCTACATTTCTATATCCTAGACACTAACTTCATGCTTAGATACTTTCATTGATAAAATTTACCCAAGTGTGGTGTGTTACTAACCCTCACCCAATAATGGGTATTATTCAAATCTAAATCATTCATATGGGTCAAACCATTTTCCTAATGTGTCAATGACGTGATAAATTACATAAATGGACTCTTATTAATGAAAATCAAACCCATATTTGATATTAAATTATAACTTATCTATCAAACATATATATATATATATATATATATATATATTGTTGCACATTAAACAAATCTTTCTTAATATTCTCAAATCATAGATCAATCACTAGGAATAACCATCAACAAATTCTAAATCACACCAATCCAATTCAAGATCAAATATTATCAATAATAAAATCATAGGTTATATGTGAATTCATATAGTAGTTGATCATAATTGCACATTAAAATTAAGGAAAACAATTTTGTGTGTCTTGACTTCTCTCTTAAGGGTATTAGATATATAGGTAGAGATCAATCATCTATAGGGATAATTGGGGTTAGGTTATCCCATTAAAATTCACAAGTTTTTATAGGTTTTAAACCTTCACAATTGGATATAGGGGTTTTAGGAGAAGGATACTAATTTCTATACTCGTGCACATAGTAAAGCATCAAGGTTGAACACATAGAGGTATCAAAAGCAATAAAAACTACTTATGACATCACTGAGAGTAAAAAAATATTAAAATAATTATGTTAGCCTATGATCAAGCTTATTTATGTTACTAACCCAACTTAAGATTAGTAACCCTGCACCCATAGATGGTTAGTTCTAAAGCTAAAAGATTCTCGGCCCCAATTCTATCCCATTCCCACTATCATAAGTTAGTCACACTCAGTGAGTGAACCATGAAATTTAAGTTTTATCTCTTTATTAATTTATATATTTATCACATGCCACTTATAAAATTAATTTTAGAATTTTACATTCATATCCATGTCTAACTTTCATAGTTTACAATCTAAATTACATTCAAGTTTATATCTTGATTAGGGTTAAAAATCAAATACAGGGTAAGACACATTTATATGTTTAAACAAAAGGCTTTTTAGGAAAAAATAGTGTGATGTTTTTCATAGACACATTTTGAATCACCATCCATGATTCATCAATAGGAATGAAATATGTTTAATTATAGATGATGAATCATGAATGGTGATTTGAAGTGTGTTGATAAAAAATAGCAATGTTTTTTCCCATAAACATTTCTACTCAATTTAATGGACTATGAAAACATTAAATATTTTACATTTATGTGATGTCTTCACCATTATCCTTGAATTTTTACATTTTTGGTTATCATTGTTACCATATTTTTGAATCTTAATTGTATTTACTTAATATAATACGGTGATTTACTAATATGGTTTATATACTATATTCTGCATTTATTGTAATTGTTATTTTCCCAATTTAAACATCGAGTCACTAGAAAGGGGAATCACCCAAATATATGTATCAAACCCTTTTTATTTAGAATAAATCGATAAAGTAATATTTGCTATTGATCATTCACAATATTTAGTGTGTTGTAATCCTTCAATGTCATGTCCCAACTATCATAAGAATGTAATACTACACATGGTTTAAAATTATATAACATCAACCTAAATCTAATTATAATATTCACCCTCAATATATACTATGTATGTGTGGGATATGATGACCATTAATAATCATCTTTCTCTCTATAGACTAGGATATAAAAAAGGGTCATAATAATAGATATTATGTATACCTAGATGGTACAATGATAGTTCTTAGGGTGGTTACAAATATAGTAGAGAGAAATACAAACTCAATATAAATGCTACAAGATTCCAAATCCTATGCTTAAGATACATGGTATGGATCTAACTAGATCCTAAATTAAATCATTGATATATAAATAGTAAAAAATAATGTATCAAGGATATAATCATGATAATGCATGAAAGGAAATAATAAAAAGGGTAACCTAGATCCAAAATATTTATAAAATTCAAATTAACAAAATAAATAAGTGGTGTAATGTTAAACTAATGGGTAGTCTATGAAAATTAAGGTGATAAGTGGTAAGCCAAATAACCTTTTAACTATACCAATTTATTTGGTATAAGGATAAGCATAAGTAAAGAGAAACATGAATATACTATAATAATAATAAAATAAAATGTATCTACTAATTAAATAAATGAAATGAAATATGGATAGAGATGGTTATCTTTGGGGTAACTCATTGATGAATCAATATTCCCCTTATCTCAAGTGGTACTTTGCAAGATATGTTTTAGGATGGATACCTTAAATGGTTAGAATAATACCTAGATATCCTTAAGTAAGGAATCTAATTACTAGGACACCTCCTCAACATGATTCATTCTATTGAGATTCAAATATCTTGATCAATAAGTAACCTCCAATAAAAAATACCTTAACCTATAACTACTCATTTTAATAATTAAGGGAAGAAATGCTAGTGCAAGAAGAGTACATGAGTGTTGTGTATGGTGTTAAATGATAAATATGAATCTTATATATACAAATATAAACCCATAATTAACCCTAAATTCTAAAATAGTGGTGTTTTAAAGTGATCCAAAACTCAGAAGCTTTGGTTGAAAGATAATTCAAGAAACAAGAACAACACAATTATAATAATGTTATCTCTGAGAAGAGATGTCTAATTTCCTTTTTAGGTCAAATATTCATTTATACACATTTTTAAGGTTGGAGGAGGATGTGGAAGGTCACCAATATTGAGGGAGATTAAGTGGTTTGACTTCCATGATTCATAACAATATAAAATTTGAGGAATTACTATTTTTAGAAACTTACTATTTTTAGACTTCACTACTAAAATTAAAATTTAGGGAACATCTATTTGGTTTTTGGGGGTCAAAACACACCAATAAAATATTGTGCCATTTCATGGAATTCCCCTCATTCTTAGCTTTCTAATGGTTTAAATGGGAAGTCAAACAGAGCTATGACGCAAAAGTTATGGCTCCCAAAAGTTCTACCACCAATTGGGGTAGAACCATCACCTAAATTGTCACCAAAATTATCACCTGTAAAGGCTAATATAGTTTAAAATATGTTGGATGACATAAAAATATATCAGCTAAGCTAATATAATATAACTGATAGGGACAAAACTTAGAATTATAATGACTTAACTAATGAATTATAGGGAAATATAGACATGAAACAAATTTCATAGGCCTAATCCATACAATAGGAATTTAGGGTGGATATAAAATCTATATGAAAAGTAGATGAAGACATAAGACAAAAAGAGACTCAAATTAGGTATGAAAAAGTAGTATGCAAACATCTCTTGTGAAGTACCAAGAGCCAATCCCATCCCATTGTTGGTGCATTCCTTAGGACATACACTCAAGGATATTGATGCATTGGCAATACCCTACACAATAAAAAATCTAGTATCATGATAAAGATGAAAATATAAATTATAAACATGCCCCACCCAAGCTTATTATGTGTCATAATAGTATAATGTAGGGTGGTTCTTTATGATAGATACATAATAACATAAAATCACAATTAACAAATGTGGAAGGAACTGTTGATAAATGAATAAATCAAAGTAACATATGCATATCTTGACTTATTTTTTTCAAATAAATAATTCATCCAAATAATAGAGTCTTGATCATGGCAAGTGTATAAAATACATTTAGAAACCCTAAAGATAAAAGACTAAAAATAAAATAAAATTAATGTGTGTGGACTCAGGACAGTCAATAAATGGATGCAAATGAAAAAATATTAGAATATTGTAAAACTTATGAAAACTATAAACAAAAATTCTATAAGGATAAATTAGAACCAAAATATCTAAGGAAGTAGATAAAAACAAAGGAAAACTAGAAAGATAACATGATGGGGATTCTACAAAATTGAATAAATTGAGAAGAAATGAAAATAGAAAGGAAACCTAATGATATGAAAAAAGGGTGAAATAGGAAAGCAATAAATGGTGAAAAAAATCAAATATATTGAAAAAAATTAATATAAGGCCTCTCAAAACAACTCAAGGATGCAACTTCCATTCAAACATGGAAAATACTAATGATGTCATTATGCTAACATGTTTAAAAGAGATGAATAATAGGAAATAAATAAGATGGGATATTTTGAAAACAAACCCACTCAAGGTGGGAAATAGAGGAAGGAAAAGAGGGAGTAACCAAAGGAAAAACATGATTTTTATTGAAAACAAGATACTCTAAACATGTTTGTAAGATTAGGATTTTTCATCACTAGAACTTATTTTACCCTAATTTGGTTTTATAACCCTAATAGGATATAAATTAATAGAATAATTTAGATATTAAGATATGACATTCATGCATACATATAAATGTAAAATACTAAAACTAATTATAATTATTTGACAAGTGGCATATGATAAATATGTAAAGTACAACAAAGGGATGAATACATATTTTATAGTGACCACCTGACTATGACTATCTTCTAGAAGTGGAAAGAAGACTAAACTAGGCCTATGATTTATCAAATTTAGGGACTATGTTTTTATCTATGAAAATTCAATTTTTATTAATATATGTCAATATCCAATTAAATACTAACTTATGTTAATTAGTACTAACATGCATAAAAATTAAGGTCTATGATGGTATGCATACCTTAGAAATATATATATGCAATGAAGAAAAATGATAATGCATGAAACTCTAGAAATCAACCTCATTCAACTTGAAACCCTAATTGTGCATGTGAGGGATATAAACTTACAAAAATTGGTAAAGTGTAATGGGCTGAGGTATCCCAAATCATCCCCATTTGATGATTAACTGATGCCTATGAATTCAATACTTTGATGAATAAAATCAAACCACACCTAGCTCTCCCACTTAACGTGATATGAATGAAATTAATGATATGAATTTGATAATTATAAATTATTTCTTTGACTTGGATTTTGTATGATTTAGGCTTGTAATGTTACTTATAGTTGTGATATATTTTAAATTTGGGAACAATAGGGTAAATTTTCTTAATGTGGAATAGTGTATAGATGTCTACCAAACAAGTCCCAAGTCTATTTTGAATGAGACTTTGATTTTTGTAGACTCTATTTTATGATTATATAGTACTTTGGTCTTGTAAAATTGGAAAATCAAACCTTGGTGTTCCTTTTAGTTCTATATCTTTTCCACTTTTTTAAGTCTCACATCTACTCTATCTTGTGCCCCTTAGCCTATATATCTTAGTTTGACTAGTCTTATGTTAATGAACTAGGTATTATACCTTGAAAATAATGATTAAAATGTACTTATCTTACATCTTTGGAAGTTATGAACTTGTACTTTATTTCTCCCTAGACACTAATGTCTAAGACAAACACTAGCATTAATGTTAGTGTCATGACCTGACATAAGTGTTTAGTGCCACAAATTCATCCATTTTATAAAATTAAACATATATTAATGTTTGGTCTAAGTTATTTTATGTGATTCACTACTCTAAATGGATTGATATAAATACAATAATAACCCTCATTCATTCCTCACTGAGCTACCACCTAGAGAAAGACCAAAGAGACCAAGGCAGCTTATCAAAATCACTCTATCAAGCATGCAATTAAACAAAGTTTTCCTATTCCATATTAGTCATATGTAAAACACATTAAAAGCTATGAAGTACTAAAGGAGAATCCAATAGCCTAATTTTCTAAGTGATAATCTAGGTCATTATTGTAATTAATTTTCACATATTATATGAATCACACACAAGCTAACATATAGGGGAGAACTACATGAGTCAAAGGTAATCTTTTGGAGGATTTGATATGTAGGTATCTCCCTCTGATAATAGGTCTTTGGTTTTAACTTAACACTATGTGTACACTAACCCATTTTCTCTTGAGGTCACAATGATGATGAAAAACTAGGGTTTTACCATTTCAAAAGGAATAATAGTCTACAACCCAAATCTAAATGCACCATAATTAATGGGAAGTAAAACCCACAAGCATATAGGTGGTCACATCTTTTTATATCAAGTATTTTATATAAGATACTTGCATCAATCCAAGAAAATAATATCAACACAACCATCCCAAGATGACATTAATGTTAAAAGATCCAAAAGTGTCAAATTTAAAATCTAATGATTGTTCTAAAATATCTTTCCATCCCACTTTCTACTTGCTCTAGATCTAGAACTACATTAACATTAGAATAAGCTAAGTACATTACTTACTTATCAATTCCATATCTAGAATAGTTATACAAACCACATTTAGACTATCTCAGGATAATAAAATCATTGTATATTTATATCTAAGTTTAGCATCTAATTGTCTTGTTATAGATCTAATTATCACCCTTGTGCCATTTCATTTTTATATACCCATTTAATAAAAATATAGGGTAATTGATAAGATCACATTAGATATACATTTTATGGCTAAACATTTGGTGAACCCAATATTTGAATGCCATTCTACCTAAGCATACCCTATATGATTCTTATTACTTATTTTATCATAATATTTATTTTCTTCATATCTTTTATCATGGATGATATTGATTACTTTGATGAATATGATTATGAAACTATCCAACTTTCTCTCAAGGAAAGAATTAAAATTGACTACTCTTGCATTCTTCCAAGTGCTAAAGCATGTAGCATAAGATCCTTTAATGGTAGTATATATTATCCCTCTAATCATGTCCATGCTTCCTCCACTTCAATAGATAATTTTATCCATCTTAATGAATATAAAAATCCTTTAGCCATACTTCCTACACCTTTATCATATGACTTTGGCATTTTATACTTATAAAATTATGTATATCAAGGCCAAGGATTGGGAAAACATGAGCAAGGTATAACCCACCCTGTATCTCCTAAACATAACAATACAAATAGGCAAATTTTGGGGTTTTTTAAAACATACTTGAGTTACCAACCATTTAAGTCAACTAAACATTTACATTTACCAAAAATGTGGCTACATATGACTAAGAGGTTCCTTCATTCGATCATAAAAAATTCCAACAACTACATATAGAGATTATGGTGGATTTTCAAATGAATAATAATGGGGACATGTCTTCAAGAAAATTTATTAAATCCCCTAATAGTCCTACATTCCCAAACAATATGCCTCTATTCAAGTGTGATGGTTTTTTCCTACTTTTATTTAAAATAAAAATTTTATATAAAAGGTTCCCTTACCAATTTTTTTCAAATATAAAATTGTTATACCCTTACAAAAGGAAAATGAAACAAATTCTTCAAATGGTACAAGTTATTCAAATGATACACCAAATGTACCAAAGTTAAAATATCTCATACCATTACCAAAATTTCCTAAGTTTAGTGATAATGAACTTGCACTTGTTATAAATGAGGATGATGATAATCATATTCCTAGATTTAAAAAATGTGGTAGGTTGGAAAAAATGATAACACCCATGAAAAACACTACTATTTCCATAGAATATTTTATGTCTATGATGACCACTATTGGGGATCTTCAAAACTAAGTTTTTATAGTTCAAATTCAAATGGATTTCCATAGTGATATTAAAAATGTAACCTCATTCAATAATAAACCTCTTGTGAAATGTATACCTAAACATCCTTATCCACAAGATTTTGAATTTCTAGATTTACTTCTCTTTTTTAGACATAATGACCCATTCGACCACATGATTAACTATGTACATTTTTTTGGTCAATGGGCATAATATGAAAAATTATTTCTAAAATTATTTCATATAAACATTTTTTATGAGGCTCAAAATTAGTTCTATAGTTTACTAAAGGGTTCCTTGACCACTTTTTTACAATTGGAAGATGCATTATTCATGGATTTCAATATCCATAAGGTGTCAGAACTTACATTATAATATTTTCATAGTTTCAAAAAATGCGATGATGAATCCCTTTAATATTATACTATTTAATTCAAAGTTTCATCATATGAGCTAGCATTTAGACCCTCAAATTTAGAATTATAATTTATCTTTAGTATATTCCTTATTTACCCATTAAAATAAATATCATTACATAAAAATAAATTAGTTATTTACCTATTTATATAATTATGTGGATAGATATGCTTCTTTCATAATTACTCATTCAATAGAACTCAACATATCTCCATCCAAATATGAAATTTGTATCCCTCACACAAAGGAAAAGTATATCTTACCTAAGGAGAATTATGAATAAAAATTTGGTATCCCTAATATATATATGACCAATTTTCAAATGTTACTCAACATGAGGATAATACAAGGTCTATATCTTATGCAAGAATCTCAAAGTGAACAATACAAAAATCATCCATTACAACAAGATTTAACAATTACTATTGTCACTTGTATTTTCACCCTTTGTGGAGATGTCTTATTTCTCCTCATCTAAGTGGCATAATTGAAATACCTCTAGGTTGTGGGTGAGCCTAAGAATGAGGTGAATCTCTAGGTAGGGATAGCTCCCTTGATGTACCACTTGTAGATCACTACTATACCTAAAATTGTGATGGAAAATGGAGAGATAAAATTGAAATAAAACTAACTTAAGGGAGGTGATACACCAAAATATTTGATGACTACCAACCAACTACATGTTACATATGAGAATAAGGGACTAACCAAACATACACTTCTCCAATCTACATCTTCTCACATCAATGTTACATTATGAGGTTGTGATGAATGTTTAGGCTATAGGGACTAGATAAGAGGCCTAAAATCTAACTATTTTAATATAATAACTCACTCAACCTTGACACATCATAAAACTCTTCACATGCCCTACAAGAAGAAGCTTTCCAACTACCAATAGGTGAAGAAATGAAACAATAATGCTAAGGAAGCAACAAGTCATCACTAATCAAAATAAATCATCTAAGTAAAACACACTATGAATATTCATGGAAGAGGTAAAAATAGTTATTATTGATTAAATGGTATTCAAATGATTAGGGCTTCACCATACTTAGGTGGAGCATAATTTACAAAGGCTAAAATGACTAGTTTCTATAGTAATTAAGAGAGAGAGCAAAAAGAAGTGAGAAGTTTAAAGGTCACAAGGAAACTTGTTAATATGATAATATTAGTTACATATTAATGATAATAAGATGTTAAATTAACCATGCAAGGTAAATAATCACAAGTGTCACCCCAAGTCATGAAACTCATGAAAAGTGGCATGAAATTCCCTTTACTATCTCAAAAAACTACCTTCATGATTTATCCCTATTTGAACATCCCAAAACTTACTAGGTATAGGTATGATGATTGGAATGAAGTTCAATGCTTTCATACATGCTTTTCCATTCTATTCTTGTAGTCCTACTCATTTGGAATCTCCTAGAAGTGAGCCATCACTACCTATAGTCTAAAAAACTCCTTTTTCAGTCACCTTTCACACTTGCCTCAAAATTGGCTTTAGTTTTCCATGAAAATAAATGGGAGGGACTGGATTAAACTTTTAAAGACCCTATATGGCCTTATACTACTTAGGTAGACCTTAAAAATCCATCCTCTTGTAGTTTTCACACTTTTCACCATCATGTCCACTATGTTAGTTTTGACTGGATAAGATGAGAGCTCAAGTAGGCATAGTTAGGTTCTTATATGAAGTATTAAATGTACATTATGGGTTATATGAAGTCATAATATTCCACCTTAACTTGATTTCATCTCATGAATGTTCCTAGAACCTACATAATACATAAAAAAGTCAAAACAACCCATTTTGTACCCTGTATGTACATATTATGTACAACTAATATTGATGATAGGGATCTTGAATAAATATTATACAACCCCCAATAATAATTTTTTAAAACTAATCCATTTGGTGCATTATCTCTTTTGTTTCCTCAAACTTATCACTAGCGAGGGTTTTAGTGAGTCTAGACCTGTTTTACACTCTTAAGCTTTGTTCATAAATATTAGAAATTGAATTTTCCAAAAAATTACCATATATCATATCTAAATACCTTAATCAAATCATAAAAACTCATTATATCCCCATGCACAGCTTCCAAGAAGATGTGAGCATTTAAAATTCTCCTATCGAGCTTGTTTCTTCACTTTACATAGGACTGATTTGGTTTTGAGCTCAAAAATAGATTATTTGTGATTTCTCTAAAATTTTGAGAATTATAAACATATTAAATGACCTTATACACATTCAAAAATAATTTTTAATTCTCATCTACATCTAGAAATGAAAATGACCTCTCATTTGGGCACTAGGCTTGAACCTTGCCTAGTATGCCTATTGTAACCCTTGCGTTCTAGGCCATCTAATTGGTTTTATATATAATCCAAAAGATTTAAAACATCTAAAATTACACCACACATTATTTAACAATTTTTAATTCTCACCTAAGTTTATAAGTGAAAATACATTCTCATTTGGACTTTTAGGCCTAGTCATGTCTAGTAGGCATGCCTATAAGTTTGAGGGTTTAGAACACCCTATTAGGTTTCCTATTTTTGTGAGATTTATTCCATGTTTATATGGATTATTTTAAACTTAAATCACATCTTATCAAGGTTTAATCAGATCCCAATTCATCCCTTTCTCTCCATTCTTTAAGGTTGTAGGTTTTACTCATAAAGGGAGTGCCCTTTATCTATGATAAAATAGAGGGCACTCACCCTAATTACCCAAGTAAAACATACATTTAATGTTTTTTTCCTAGTTATATACACCTTATACATAAATTTTCAACCATTTATCATTCCCTTTGACCCTCCAATTCTAAAAAACCAAAGACAACTATGAACAGACAACCTGTGTACAGGGTTTTGGAATGTAGATTATGTAGTGCATATTTAAAGCCCTTTATCTATTTTATTTCTACTATCAAGGTCCTATAAATAATATGATTATCCTATTTAATGTTTCTAAACCTCTACTCATCACTCCAACCTTCCATTTACTTCCCCATACAACTTACTTAGTCAAGATTGAGTCCTATATGATTGTGATTCTATTTGTTCTAGAATAGAGGCCTACTTGTAGATGGCCTTATATGGATTAGACCTTGGAAAAATTTGATTAGTATCTATAACACATTAAAATATAATTTTTTAATTTATTTGACCTATTAATTCCATTTTTTATCTATACTTACTTTAATAAGCTTAATCCTTCTGCTTTATGCTCCTTACAGTCAACTATAGTTGATTGTGTGGGGTCCTATTGTCACTTTTTATCTACAAAAAGTTTCATATCATTATCTAGGTGAATAATGATGGTATTAATGTACAACCTAAAAATAAAAACCTTTAATGATGGTATTAATGTATAAAAAGTTTCATATCATTATCTAGGTGAATATTCTCTAGGACCATAAGAAGGAAACACTTTCTCAAGCTTACACCTTAGGTTGGTTGTATATGAGATCTTTCTTATGAAGGTATACCTATAGGTGTACATAAAACTTAAAATACAGTGTTCTAGACTATTTATATGATCTCTTAGGTCATAAAAACTAATTTAAACTATTTTTAAACAATAAAACATGATGGCATATTCTAGGTTTGCAACTTTGGTTGAAGATTCTATTTGGAGCTCTTTCATGTAGAATTCACTACCTAAGTTTAGTGCATGAAGGTGCATTTTAAATGTTCTCAATAGCCATACTCCTTAAGTTATCTTCCCTAAAAAAATTTCATATTTCCTCTCCTATATATAGGATATAATTTAAAGTCACTAGGAGTTATCAAAACTTAAAATATCATTATTATGAGACCTCTTTAGAAGAGCTAGGTGCTTTATTTTCTCAGTTTAGGGATAAGGTCCCTGAACTTAGTCATTACCTTTTGAAAGTATCTCCTTAATTCCACTTTCCAACCTATAATTTCATAGGGGTATATCACGATCAACACCACATGATATGACTTTAATGAAATCTCCATCACTTGTTTATATGCTCCAATATAATTCCTCAACTCTCTGTTAAGTCATTTATAGGTGGCCATTTACATATAAAGGTAATGGGGGTGAATATTTGGTAGAAAACATGAATTTTGATATTTAAATGAGTTTTAAGCTCCTTAAATGATCCCACATAGACTCTTCTCACTATCAATGGCATTGTTTAACTCAAAAACTCCTTCTAAACATGCTTGTTTTCTAGAAGATACATGTAGGTAAGCATTCTAAGTTGTAAATATGCAAGTAGTGAATGTAAGTGTGTAAAATGAGAAATATTTTGACATAATAGACAAACTTTAACTCTTGAAAAATTTAAAACATGGCTAATTATAATTATTATGGTATTGAAACTATATTTAAAACATATATCCCAATGTGATATCTTTCTATAAGGATGTTTGCAAATGTATCTTCATGACTGTCTCACTGTGTTTCTTGCATATGATTACAAACTCATGGGATGTTGCTTTGGATACTAAGATTTAAATGAGAGGAGACTAATATCACACTGTAAACATGAGATTAAACTTATTTTCACCTCCTCAAATCACTTCTAAAGCATGAAAATCTTATAAATGATGAAAATTTCCCTGTAACATAGAATGGTGCTTTCTCCTGCAACTTAAGACACTTGGCTCATCCAAACATATTAAAACATGAAAAAAAAATGGGTAACATGATGGGATATATTTAATATCATCTATAGCCAATATTCATAATTGGATTATATGGAATCATCTAAACAAGAGCAAAACATGTAGGGTACACAAATTATCAAGCATAAAAACATAGTCAACTCCATGAGGATGGTTCATAAATCAAAATATAAAAATATTTGTAATATTATTATATAAATTAATCTCTCTAAGTTTACTTTCACCTCTCAAATGTTTTTCACCTAGAATTTCTCCAACTATTTATACCAAGCATAAACATGTTGATTGGTTCTATGTGTCTAGAAAGGCAAAGAAGGAGTATAATGGTTTTAGCTCAAAATGGCACTTACAGAGCATGTAAAAACTTAAAATTAACTTTAAGAAGATGAAAATATGTTCCATGGCATTTTCCCACATGTCACCTTCCCTCATGGGTTGTACAAGTTCCAAACTCCCTCTTTTTTATTTGATTATTTAATTTTCAACTAGATAACCTACAAGTTTTAGATGAACTAACATTATTGATAAGGAATATGATTTATTGGAAAATTTTAAGGAACTTATGACACTTGGAAAACTTGGATATTGTGCCACTTATATTTATGACCCATAAAATGACTTTAAAAGACAAGGATTAATATACCTAAGACCAAGGCTAATATAGCATCAAATTACATCAAATGTACTATATCATACCTCATGATAAAATATTAGACTCATAAAACACCTAAAACTCAATATTTTACCTATAGGGACCCAAATTTGACTTGTAGGGTCAAATTTGGTCAATAATTACCTTATATATGTGTGGTTCTTATTTTTGGCATAACCATATTGATACAACATAAGCAATAACTAATTATAATGTAGACACACATACAAAAAATTGTCTTAAATCTTAAAAGATTACAAAACAAAGGAGTTTGTAAATACTCCTTGGGAAACATAAAAATATTAATTGATTATGGTCATAAATTAATTCAAACACGAGTTTGGGTTACGCCCACCACATCTCCATATGTATTGATCTAAATTAGTAAGTAATTTACTTTTCACTATGATGGAAAATTAATACATATTTCAAATGATAGCATTACTTATTCTAATACACATACACAACATGAGGTGGAACATGTTATGTACCTTTTCAACCAATTTAAATGATTCAAGTAATGCAAAATATCCAAATTAAGGTTATATGGTACATAATGGGAAGACATATATGATCGTCAATTATATGGCATCATAGTATGATCTTTGCTCTTAAAAAATTCAAAAAATAGCAAAAAAATAAAAAACTTCCAAAAATAATTACTATACCTACATGTATTATCTCTTTGGCACTTATGTTTTAGTTTCATGTTGATTTATGGCATATTTAGTTAATCCTACATACACATATGTGTCATAGTTATAATTGAGTGTAATACATGCATACACAGATACATGATCTACTCCTATTTTCAAATGTTGGACTCTCCCTCTAAACATGCCACATGGACATTAGGGTCATTTTATTCTTTGATCTTGATACATAAAGGTTATATGATTCAATGATCCCTCTACACTATCACATTTGATTTTATATATGTACTTAAACATGCCTATTACCCTTGATTATATCTTATAGAGGGTACTTGATATATTATACACTCTATATTTTTTTCCAAACACACTTAATCCATGGGATTTAATGACATGTTTATGTTGGTTACTTATACTTTACTTTATGCACTTCCTTGAGTGTTTTGTATTTATATTATATTCCTTGTTCAAACGTTTTAATATGTTCCTTTGATTTTTGCATGTTGTGCCTATGTATGACTTCTTTGACATTTTCATATGTCATGGTTTATTATCATCTTTGCATTTATGGGCATTTGACTAAGTCTTGTCCATTATATTTTGTGGTATTTGAACATTACCCTTATTTATAGTCTATCTGGACCATTATCTTTTGAATTGATTTTGAATGATATTGTGTGTGTGTGTGTGTGTGTGTGTGTGTGTGTGTGTGTGTGTGTGTGTGTGTGTGTGTGTGTGTGTGTGTGTGTGTGTGTGTGTGTGTGTGTGTGTTTGTTTGCTTGTTGAGCTTATAATATTAATATCTAGACATTACAATGATATTTATCATGTATTTTAGGTCTACATGTGATCACATTGGTTCTATGCACTTCAATATTCCCTTATATATGTTACATGGTTAGATTCATAAATTATACAATTGTATTATCTTTTTGAGTTGAGGTAACTACCAATTCCTATATTTACCTCACCTCAAAGGGGGGATATTAATGGGGGTATGTTATAGAGGCATGTTCTCTACACATATAAAAAAATTCAAATTTATTGTGGGAATGATTTTGAAGCATGTTATCCAACTCATTCAGTATATGGTACTTATATCAATTTTTTAAATTCAGTGGGGGCATGTCATATGAGCATGGATTACACACATTTGTAGTTCTCAAATTTAGTGGGGGAATGTTCTCCACATTGATTCAATATTAAGCATCTCCACTTTATATTCAAGGCATGTTTTGGAAACATGTTATCCACATTGGTACTTATATCAATCTTTATATTTATCCATATATAATGGGGGCATTCTTGGGAAGTATGTTATCCACACTTACATAATTTTCCAAATTGGCCAAAGAACATAGTTATATGATTTAGCTTCATAGCTATGAAAGAATTATATACATTGGTATCATTGTTATACATATTTTAAACATGATACATATCTAAGGTGCATATTCGATGCAACATGTGCTTAATGTTGTAAAATCCAAATCAATTTTTAGATTCCAAAACTCTTTTATGGACTGTTACCACTACATTTTTTTCATATTGATACCCTGTAGACTATTATGAAATCTATTGAGTCAATATACTATACTAGTTGGTTCACATTTTGGTATTTTTTAGGTGATCAAATCACTAAATATTGTGAATATTTTAGGTTATAATTGATCATCTAGCCTCACTAGGTTATAATTATCATTAGGTTACACAGTTTAACTAATCTTAACTACCAAGTGGATAATCACCTTTACTCTAAGGTTTGGCAATGTGCCTTCCAAGTATCTATCTTTATCTCCTTAGATATATGCATTTTCAAGATTTATCTATATTTGTCCTAATATGAGTTTTAAAGCATTACAATGATACATCTTTTTCAAAACAACTTTCCAATAGGCAAGGTGGTTACATTAACACCCAATTGTACTCTTAAACTTTGATCTTTCAATTTAATTTTATTTCAAGTAATTTTAATCAATATTATATGTATTTAATTTATATTATAACATGATCTTGGTTGTAGGTCAGTCACTAACAAATAACTCAAGTTGGGAACACACAAAAATAAGGTGTACACACACACCCAAGTACACATTCTTTTCCTTTAAACTAGTAACTTAATTACTAAATTAAATTTGTGGGAGATTTAGAAACTATTTTATGATTATATAACACCTCAATATTTTACACTTGGAAAACTCAAACCTTGGATTTTTCTCTTAGTTATATGAATTTCCCAATTATATAAATCTTGCATCTACTCTATCTTGTGCCCCTTGGCCTATGTCTCTTACTCTGACTAGTTTTATGTTGATGAATTTGGTATTCTATCTTACAAAAATTCCTAAATGTACTTATCCATATATATAAATTTTGAACTTGTACCTACTTTCCTACTCCCTAGACACTAATGCCTGGGATAGATAGTAGTGTTGACATTAGTGTCCTAACCCATTGCAAGTGTCAAGTGCCCTAGAGAATTTTATTTTACAAATGAAACATATCCTAATGGTTAAAATAATTGATTTTGTTTGAGTTATTACTCCAAATTGATTGATATAAATATAAGATCAACCCTCATTCATTCATCACCTAGATAACACCTAGCAAAAGACCAAAGAGACCAAGGCAACTTATCAAAAACACTCTATCAGGAATTAATTAAACAAATCTTCCCTATTTACATACTAATTATAGGTATAACACATTTATAGGTTTGAATTACTAAAGGAGTAGCCCAAAATCCTAATTTTCTAAGTTATAAGTTAGGTCATTAATGTACTTGATTTTCACATACTATATGATTCACATACAAGACAATGTATAAATGATAAATACATGATTTTGAGGCCCTCTTCTGAATTATTGGCTATGTAGATAACACCCTCTAAAAATGGGATCTTTGGGTTCCACTCAACATCATGTGCCCACTAACCCATTTTCCCCCAAGATCATAATGAAAATTGAGAACTAGGGTTTTGTCATTTCCCAAGGGTGATATTCCATGACCTAGATCTGAATGCACTAAAGTGAAGGCAAAAAAAATCTATAAGCATAGAGGTGATCACATCCATTTCCATCAAGTATTCTTTATAGAATGCTCATATCAAACCTAGATAATAGTATCTATTATCATGGGGATGCACCCTATGAGAAGAGATGTTCTAGGTCTATAATACTAGTGGAAAAATAGGGACATCTCACTTGTTGTGGGTGAGAAAACTAGTGAGATGAACCCCTATATTATGGGCTAGTTCCCCTTGATGCATCATTTAAGCTCATGTTCCTACTACTAGAAAATTAGGGGGGATGAAAGGGGTTAGAAAAACTATAAATAAACCTATTATATTAGAGGTGATGCACCAAAATATTGTGCTCTACTCTTACCTTTGACATACACTTGAAACTAATGACAAATGGCTCATACACTTCATTCAACATCAATCTCCCCTCTCATATCAGTGTTTCAACATGGGGTCTTGTAGATGACATAAAGTAAGAGGAAATAAAAAATAGGAATTATAAGACACTGTATTAATTATCCTACTCACTTACACCTGCATTCTCTTTAGAAACTTATTTTTGATCTACAAGAAGGAAAACACAATACACTAGGTACCAATGGAATCAACATGTGAAGGAAAATAAAATACACTAGGTACCAATGGAATCACCATACCTAGGTAGAGAGATCCCATATAATGCCAAAATGGCTAGAATTTATAGAAGAATTGGGAAGGTAGAGAGAAGGGAAGTCCAAGAGCCACTTGTACATGTGTCCATATTATATAATTAGTTAAAATTTAATTTGGAGGATATTTTGGTTGAGATATGACATTTCATAGTGTATACTTGTCCAAAACAAGTCATAAAGATAGTGAAAAGTGGCACAAAACTACTAATTTGACATAAGAAACTACCCACCTGAGTTGCCTTCCAAAACTACCCATATCACTAAAAATTGTTATATATTATGGTTGGTATAATAAATAAGGGTTAAAAATAAGTACCCACATGAATTGGATTGATCCCTAACCATTGATATTCTTGTGGACATGCAAAATCATCACTGGAAATTTCTAAAAGGCTCCTTTCCATGCACCTTCTCCACTTGGAATCCAAAACTCCTCATTTTTTATAATTTATCCATGAAAAATAGGTAATTCCACTTTTAAAATTTTCCCTTACCATTCGTTTCAATAAAAAAAACCTTTAAAAGGTCCCCCTAATTGCTTTTCACCACTTTCCCAAGTGTTGACTATTCTAGCTCACTAGACTGGCTAAAAGTGTGAGTCTATTCAGGATATAAGAGTCTAATTAAGAAGATGATATGAATATTTGGAGTTATCTCAAGTTTACATATTCCTTAGAAAACTTATTTCATCTTATAACTCCTCATTTGTCTTGCACACCACTCAAAATGGCCAAAACAAGCCTAGTTTTCCCCTATTCCATACAATTCTATACTATAAAAGCACATGTTTGAGATCCTATAATATTCCTATATAGATTAAAAGTATTTTAATGTCAATACCCTTACATTTATATGCTCAAAATTCTCCCTCTCTCTAATTGGGTCCTTGTGAGGGTTTTACAAGGGTTTTGAGTGACCTAGACTCTTAACCTTTTTTCATAAAGGTTAGATGTTGGAGCCCTTGAAAAAATCCACCAATATCTTCTTAATCACCCTATATAACATGTATAATTTTCTTAGGGTCCCATGAAAATATTTTAGATAGATATAAGTGTCCAAATTTGATCTTTAGGTGGTTTCCATGCTTCTCATGAGGGTCTAAGTATGTCTATAGTTTGATGTGTCTTCCTATGGAGTTTCCAAGACAAAAAAAATATTTATCAACTCTAAAACTAACCCAAAAACCTATTAAAAACCTTTTGAGATTTCAAAAAGACCCCAAACTAGAAGTTACCCCTATTTTGGAATAAGGGTTATGCCATGTCAACAGGTCTGTTAGCACTTTGTCAAACAAAAAGTGAAAATCCTTACCATAAATGCCTTTCAATATCATGAAAACATAAAATTAACCCATAAAATCATCACACAAAACATTAGGGTTCCTAGATAAGACCAAAAATTTGAGTGACATCTTATTAAGGGTTGGGTTTTCATGTTTTCCTCCAGGTCTACCTACAAACCTCCTTGTCCAAACCATATTATTAGAATCCAAACCTTATATATTAGTTAATTATGTTCTCATATATGTCACAAAACTTTAAAAACCTTTCCAATTGATCATAAGGACCTCTGGTTCACTATCCAACCCTTTTCCCCAAAACTGCCAACTTCTTGCATGAGAGGACTGACCTACGTCTTATAAAAAATAGAGTGTATTAGGCCTGATTGGATAGTTAAAGTGAAATATTTGTGATATAAAAAAGGTAATTATGACCAATTTTACAAAATTATTTGTTTATATTCTAATTCTAAGTGGTCAAACTTACTCAACCTTGCCAAAAGAGCGGTCAAAAAACCCCTATTTTTGCATGTTTTTATGTAAACCTCCATGTGGATGATCATTATATGCCATTCCAATGCATAAATAACAATCCAACATGTTTATCATCATTATTCCAAGCTCATGAATATTTTAAAGTCCTTAATAAGCTTTCTTGCTATTGAGAATCATAACTTATCTCTTGGAATAAGGTCCTTTTAACCCAACTGTACAAATTGAGGCAACCTTGCTTATGTGAAAAGGTGATTGGATGGATTTTTTATGATCTTAGGAATGTCATGACCTTAAATTTATTTTACCTAAATGTTGACCAAATTTCACCTCAATATAACTTGTTTAACCATTTTCATGAAGAGCTGAACAATATTTGCAAGAACAAGCCATTTTAGAGGTCCAAAATTGCAAGTCAAAGAGGCTAAAGTGTTTTGGCTCCATTTTAGTATATGTCATGTTCTCCATAAGTTAAGTCTTTGTCCCTTGTAAACCTAAATTACATTATCAATACCAAGTTAAGTTCTTTGAATGACTCAACTTATAAAAATTTTGTGAGTATAAGTAATCTGGGTTTACAAACCTGAATTACTCCTTCCAATGCTTTACAGGTTTTCAATGATGCATGACTTCAAGTTTTCCAAAGAGAAAGTCTTATTACTTTTACAATCAAAATTAATCAAAAAACCTGAAATGGTCTTGATAATGTTTCCCCCCAAGTATCCCTTTAGACATTTTTAAAGGGCACTTTGTTTGCCCAAGTGTCCTTTCAGACTTTTTTGAAGGGAACTTTTCTTCCCAAGTGACCCTTAAAAAAAGTTTTGAAGGGCACTTTCTATCCCAAGTGTCACTTAAGAATTTTGTAAAGGGAATTTTTTTTCCCAAGTGTCCCTTCATACTTTTTTGAAGGGCACTTTATTGTCTAAGTGACCCTTCATAAAAGTTTTGAAGGGCACTTTTCTTCTCAAGTGACCCTTCAAACTTTTTTGAAGGGCACTTTGTCTTTAGAAATGCCCTTCAAAAAAGATCTAAAGGGCCATTTCCTTTGGAAATGCCCTTAAAATTTTTCCAAAGAGACCCTATGCCTTCCCCAAGTGTCCTTCAAAATTTTTTTGAAGGACACTTTCCCAAGTGTCCTTCGGGAAAAGTTCTTGAATGAACAAACCATTGCCTTTCAGGCAAAATCCCTAAAATAATTCCTTCAAAAAAATTGTCTAAAGGAATTACTTTAATAAAATTGCTTGAAACATAAACCTGATAGATCCCCATGACTTTTCATAGGATGTCAAGTTTAATATATCCAACTAGCCATTAGGGTGCAAGATGGCATACCATAGGATGTCAAATTTAGGGTGGCCAACTAGCCATTAGGATTCAAAGGCATGATGTGCCATAGGATGTAAAATTTAGGGTGGCCAACTATCCATTGTGATTCAAATATGACATGTCATAGGATGTCAAATTCATGCCTAAAGTCTTCAAGTAGGAGGTAAAGCCATTCAGAGAGCCTGACAGGGTCTTAAGCAAGGGTAGTACAAATCAGGTTTCCCAAAGAGCTTTTCTTATAACTTTTACAAGTAAAAGAAATAAAGAAGCTCAAAAAGGAAGAGAAAATGTTTTATATGTTTTCAAAAGAGATTTTCTTATAAATTTTACAAGTAAAAGCAATCAAGAAGCCTGAAAAGGAAGAGACAATGCTTTATGGGTTTTCAAAAGAGCTTTTCTTATTACTTTTACAAGTAAAGCAATCAAAAAACCTAAAGAAGAAAGTAGAATTAAAGTCACTTAGAAAACCTAAATGGGTCTATAGTGCAAAATGTGGGAGATCTCAAGAAGAATCCATTGATTTTACAATAATCCAAGCCATGTCTTATGGAGGGTAATCTCACCATTGATTTTGCAATGATCTTAGTCATTTCAAAAGGGATAATCAAAGAGAAGGACAAACTCCAACTGAATAAGAGAACATTTGGAATTAGTTTTACCAAGATGACAACTACAAATTTATTTAGAGACAATAGTTCTAGCATGCCTAGTGGGACCTAAATTATTACTAAGTTAAGGTGAATGTTGGTCTTGATAGGCTTAAGTAGTAGAAATACCCCTAACCCAGCATTTGGAGACTCCAAAAGGGTGTGAATCCCTAGTTCTATACCAAGTTTTATAGATTATCATACATGGTCCTCACAAGATCCTTAAGATTTTCTAACCAAGCCCCTTTAGATGAAGCTTTTCCTAAAGAACAATGCCTTAAACCACTCATATCCCTATTAAATCCTTGGCAAGGAGGTTTTGGGGAAGAAGCATAAGAGGTTAAAGAATTTCAAGGAGAGGAAGAAGTTAAATAAGAATAAGAAATAGATGATCATAGAGGAAGAAGAGAAATGGGAGAAAGGAGAGAGATAGATAGATGTCAACCTTTTCCTACTTTTAATACACAAAACCCAATAGAGCTTCCTGTATATGACCCCATCCCTCCAAATACTACCAAGAATCTTCCTAGTTTCAATGAGGATGATCATATTACCCCATCTAAACATATTAGATACATCTCTAATTTCTATAATTTCCATATTGTTTTAGATTAAGGTAAAAATAGGTTTTGAAGGGACCCCAAAACCCTAATACAAAGAAAGAAAGATGAAGCATTTACGACCACAGGCAAAACCTAAAACCTACTATAGAGAAGTAGCATAAATAGGTTTTATATGGACCTAAAACCACCTGAAAGACCACAAGTCAAAACCCAGGTTTAACATAGACCTTGCTACACCATAGTCAAAAGATTACAAAAAACCAAGAAATAGGACCAGATAACATAACCAACTATAAGAACCAGTCTATTCTTCTAGTTCCAAAATCATTTTCACTATTTCCTTACCTTTCACAGTAGTATCCTGAATGGCAGTAGCTGCTGACATGGCTCCCTCTTGCGTAGATTTCTTTCTTGAGCTCTGTCTCATCCTCTTGCTAGGCCCCTCCAAGGATTTGATCTCCTCATTAGCTCTTTTTCCAATATTAAAAGTTGCAGCACATATGTTAGATGTAACTTCCTCCATTTTCATTTTGCTCTCCTTGATGAGTTCCCTTAGGTTGTTCTCATAGTCTTTGAGCTTGATAGGGATGTCTCTCAACTATTTTTCCATGTTATTGATTTTGTTCCAAACTGCCTTCTGGTTGTCTTCCATAATTTCCATTTTCCTTTTGAGATCCATTATCTCCTTAAACATCCATGAATCAAGTTGGAGGATAGCCTCTGCTTTGCAATTAACCCATCTCGTAGGTGTGTGCCTTCCATCATTTTACCTTTTATCACTCCACTCTTCTGTGTTCTTATTAGGACTATTCTCACCTTCTTCAATGTGATCCTCTCTTCCCCTTTGATTCTATTCCTTAGTTTTAGTTTGAACTTCCAGGTCCATTTCTTGGTTGTCAGCCTGAACTATGTTTTCCCTCTCATTTATTGAAATAGGGTCCTCAACAGGGTCATCCAAGACTTTATCATCCTCAAACACTTGCTAGTTTTCCTTAGAGTCATCTTCACTATTTTCAGACTCCTCCTCTATGTTGACTCCTTCTTTCTCATTCTTCTCTTGAAATTCTTCTTCCTCATTGGAACTTGTATTCCTACTTTCTGTTCCTCCCTCTTCCTCTAGGCTTTCCTCCCTAGATTTATCAGTTCTCTCCCACTCTGTGTCCTCGTCACCATCTTGATTCTTGACATTAGGGGGCTTTATTTTGATTTTATCTTTCCCTTTAACAATTTCATTCTTGTTACTCCGTGACTCCTTGTTTTTCCCCAAATAAGGGTTCTTAGCCATGGCCTTATTCTTACAATATCCTTCAATTATCAGAATTAATCCTTCATGCAGAATAGGATGCATTTCCTTCTTCCTATGAGCAAAAAAATTTTGGACTAAAGAGAAATGCAGATAAAAGGGAAAGGAAATTCTTACTTTGTGTCTGAAATGATTTAGGAATACAAAGTGGAATTTGTTGACTCTCTTGCTTCTTCCATCGAGGATGAAGTACTCCTGAATACAACATAAGACATCCCTCCATATGCCCTTAATTTGTTCCAATTCAAAGAAATCCCCATTCTTTTCCAGCTTCTGCTCTTCAATGTCTGTCTTAGGGAATTTGTAAAAGGCCTCATTTGAAATGCTAGTCTACTTGGAGAATTTTATTCCTTTCGTAGGCAGCCCCGTAACCTCTGCTATAAATTCCTCTGTTAGATTCACTATGATGCCTTATAGAGTGACCCTATCATCAATCTAGTTTTTGAAAAAATCCATTGTAATATGAGGTTTTGAACCATGGAGTCTTTCCATATAGTTCACAACCTTCTCTCTGCAGGATTCTCCAGACATCTTGTTTCGCTCTCCACTCTTCACAATTTTTGGGTTCCTGCTTCCTTGGTTCTCCTTTCCTTATGCGAGCCATGCATATTTCCTTTGATACCCAATCTCTGTAAACTATACAATGATCCCACCTACTATCAATTTGGTTCAAAGCTCGCCTTTTTTTAGGCACGTTCAGGATCCGCTTCTCATTCTCGAGGGCCTTCCTTTTTAATGATTGTAAGCCTTTCTCCGCGAAGCCACTCCTCCAACTCATTAGTTTTCTATTACAAGTTAATCTTTCCCTCCTTTGCATGAGTTGCATCATGATGAATGAACGCTCTAAGATCCACATTCTTTTCTAATGTTTCCTGCCACCTCACTTTGTGTCTTGTTCAGACTGCATAATTTGCTAGCCAATCTGCAACTCTGTTGGCTTCATGGTAGGTGTGGGTAATTATTACTTTTTCAAATTTTTTGATTAAAGTTTTCATCTCCATCACCATAGCCTCTATAGTCTATGACATAGAATTTTTATTGTTTAAAATATTTATGATATTCAATGAGTCCCCTTCCAGCCATAATTTAGAATATCCCAAATCCACAGCTAGTTTGATGGTTTGAAGGGCAGCAGAAGCTTCGGCAATATGACAATTCGACTTTCCAATGGGGATTGTAATAGCGTCAATTACATTTCCCGTATGGTTTCTTAGGACTCCTCCGCATCCTGCATTCCCTAGATTCCCTTTAGTAGCTCCATCAAAGTTTCCTTTAATCCACCCTTGAGGGGGGACATTCCAAATAACACCTAATCTAGGATTTTCAGGTTTACCATTAGAATTTTCCATTCTTAAGGGATTATCCACTTGAAAGGTTGGGTTTGGATTCCTTTGCAATGAAAAATTCTCCTTAATAGCTCTAATGATGTTCTGTCCCACCACCCATCTGGGAAGTTCTTTACTTCTAAAAATTTGGTTATTTCTTTCCTTCCATATTCCCCACCAAATATGGGGAAGAATTAGTTTCCATAAAAATATAACTTCAGGATTCTTGGAAGGACAATACCAACTTTTAAGAGATAATTCCACATTTTTGTGGTGAATCCAGGCAATACCCCATAGATTGAGGATTTCTTTCCAAACTTGCTGCGTAAAAGAATAGTTCACAAACAAGTGATCTCTATCTTCAAAGCCCTTCTTACAAAGAATACACCTATTCACAATATATATTCCTCTTTTCTATAAATTGTTCAGAGTCAAGATTTTATTTTGGAGGAGGGTCCAGAAGAATATTTTAATTTTAGGGATGAGCCCATTTATCCAGGCCTTTGTCCACAAAGGTTTGTTGCCATTTCCCTTTGAAGTGAAAATGGAAGAAACTTTAAACTATCCACTAGGCTCATTATGCCACACAATCTTATCTTCAATATTAGGGTAGAGAGATATAGCATTTAGGGATAGTTGTATATCCTTAAAATCTTGATCAAGATCGATAAGGTTCACCCAAGAGTTGTTCTGCCAGTATTGGTTAACCATTATTCCAAATCTTTGCTTACATCTGTCTATTGTTTCTCTATCTTGGATTTCATCTATCAAAGGTTTTCCTTTTAACCAAACATCCTCCCAAAATTTCACCTTTTTTCCATTACCAACTTTCCAAGAGCTTCCTTCTTCTAAAACTTGTTTAGTACCTTGAACTGCCCCCCATGTGGCAGATGGATGGGAGACGTCAGGGTAAGAAAAGAAATCAGAGAGGGACTTAGCCTTGAATAAATGTTTATGCTTCCATATTTTTCTTCCATAATTTCCATATTGTTACTAGGGCCAACATAGCCATTAGGCTACTTATCATCTCTTTAAAAGGTAGAGAACTTGACTGGTATATAATGTTATAAGGGGGTTGCATTGCAAATTCAGATGGTTTTAGAGACCTATTGGTGACAAGATTAAAAAATAAGAGTGATCATACTTCCCTAATACATCAGTTTAATGTAATAAGAAGAGGTCCAAATGAATCCATAAGAGATTTCAATTAGATATTTCAAAAAACATGGTATAGGTTGCCACCAATCATGAGACCTCCTCCTAGCTTTGTGTTCCCAACATACCTTAAAAGGATTGGTACTAACTTTGCTATTATGTTGTAATCAATGGGATAATTCACTCTTCCAAGTGCATATGAGCTAGAAATTGAGGCTAAAACAACCTAATTTAGGTTGGAAGACTCCCTCTAAGAGTTTTCATGCCTTTATTATCCTATAATTTAGTTAAATCTCTAAGCATGTCTCATGTTCCCAATGCCAATGTGAAGCCAAGAGCCTTTCCCAAGAAGGTGGATAGCATTATAGACAAGGATGAAGAAATTAGATCATTGAGAGCTCAACTCAAGCAATCTTAATATCAGGTAAGTGCTCCTCCTAATTCACCATAATATCATCAATAAGGATATAGAGATCCATCCCAATACAATTATCAAGGGAGAGGACAAAATTGATAAGGTTAAAATAGGCAGCCCAATTCATATAATCCAGATTCTACTCCTACTGTAAAGGCTATTATTCTAGTTCATGCAAACCTAGTGCAAGGAAAAGATCATGTGGATCAATTGGGATGGCCTCAAGGTCAATTTACACATGATGATGGAGGAACCAGATACACTTTGACCACACAAGAAGAAGCTACTCCTTACATGATAGTAGAATAATCATGTCCCAACCAAAGGGATAATCATGGAGAAGGTAACAACCCAAGTGTGGGGATGATGAAATTTCAAGAAAAAGATGATTTTGTATTGACTCAAGGCATGTCAATTATAGATAATACAAGGTCCAAGAATAGAGACTTGGGAGAAGGTTAGGAGCCATGAATAACTCCAAGTGATGCATCTCCAAGGCCACAAAACACCAATCAAAGTGATACACCTCCTACAAGCCATGTTCCTCAACAAAATCAGAATGTAAATGCAACTACCAAAATTGAACCATAATAGGCAATATCTCCTTTATTACCATCAAAAATGAAGGATAAAGTGAATACTCCATCTCTAAATATTGTGGACTCATTAAAGAGCATTAAGATAAGCATATCCCTTTGGGAGGTTCTACATATACCTGGTCAAAAGAAGCTTTTGCAAGAGAAGTTAACAAGCATGCAGGTGGTTCCTAAATAATCAAGGCATCATAGTGTGGCTCTCAAAAATTCTCTAAATCATCTTTTGGAGCCTTCCACTAAAGCTGAAAAGCATACACCCTTCTACCTCACACTCATTATACGAGATAAGTTGGTCCATAATTGTATTATGGATAGTGGATCAAGCACTACTATTATGCCTAGAGTAGTGGTTGATAAGTTAGGTTTGAACTATGAGCCACATAGTAAAGGAATGTTGTAGCTAGATAGAACTCCAACCAAGATGGTAGGATTGGTCAAAGGTCTGAAAGTGTTTTTACATGGCTTCCTAAGCTTCCCTATCATGCAAGATATTATGGTGGTAGACCTTTCAACACACATTGTTGTATGCTTATCTAGGGACTTTATGGATAAGATAGGAGGATACCTTTCTACTAATTGGTCCTTTCTATCTTTCAAGACAAGGTATGGAACTAAGGTAACCATAAGGACACAACCCTTAACAAGATTCCACATTGAGCCATACTTGGAGACAATGACAAATCAAAACTATTTAATCGGTAAGGAGGAAGAAGCAGTCCTAAATAGTGAAACATCTTCTCCTCTTGAAGGCATTTCTAACCTCTATCTTGAGAAGTATAACATTGAAACACATGGCCTTGATATTTACACTTTCATCGAGGAAACTGATTTGATAATTTACTACATGCATGAGGGAAACATCTCACTTCCTTCACTCACCAATGAAGATCATGAGCTTGATGGAATGTGGGAAATGTTCTTTGATGGTTCAAGGAGAAAAGTAAGTGTAGGAGCTAGTGTCATTTTGATTTACCCATTAAATAATAATTACTACTCTTCTTATAGGTTTCACTTTAGCTAAAATTATAATGTGGTAGAATATGAATGTTTAGTTCATGGTCTCCAATGGGAAAAGAAGAGAGGAATCAAGCTTTTGAAAGTCTATGGAGATAGTGAGCTAGTCATTCATTAAGTGAGAAGTCAAGCTACAACTAAGAACCACTTGCTCAAGTCCTATAAGCATAGGGTATGGGATCTAGTTGAGGATTTTGATGCCTTCAACATCTATCCCATACCAATAGACTTGAACAAGCACGCTAATAGATTGGCTACAATTGGAGCACATTTTGACTCAACTATAGATGTTGAATAAGAGAAGGATCAATCTCATATCAAGATCATTATGAGACCTTCCATTCTAGATAATGAAGTGTCATGGCAAGTGTTTGAAAGTGATGAACATATTACACACTTCTTGTAAAATGAGGAAGGCTTCTCTTCAAGAAATCAAAAGAAGTTACATGATCATTATGAAGAGTAGATTATATATCTAAAGACAAATAAAATACCCAAGGGGCTGATTACCTTGGAGAGTGTCTTCAATGAGGATGATCAGAATAAAAACCAAAGAATTAGCATGTCAAAAAAAGAAGAGAACTATGAGATATTTCTTATTTTCAAGGACAAAATTTGAAGATTGGCAAGGCTTGTTATTAGCTAGAAAGGCAAGATTTTATTGTATTATGCAAAGAGTTTCATGAAATCTTTGCCTAGGAATACAAGGACCTAAAAGGGTTTGACCCCAATTCTATCTCATCACATGATTGAGTTGGAGCATGGATCTAAATTGGTAAGGTAAAAGTAAAGACCTATCAACCCCAAGGTATAAGAACTCATGAAGAAAGAGCTGAACAAATTGATTGAGTCTAGGATTATCTTTCCTATTAAGCACTCAACTTGGGTAGCCAACCTTGGGCTAGTTCAAAAGAAGAATGGATAAATAAGAATTTGTGTGGATTTTCATGATCTAAACAAAGTGTCTTTCAAGGATCATTACCCACTCCCTTCCATAGAATAAATTCTACAAGTTGATTTATGTTCTCAACATTTCTCATTTCTTGATGGTTATTTAAGTTATAATCAAATATTGGTAAATGAATAGGATCAATTAAAGACAACCTTCACCACCAAGTGGGGGACCTTTGCCTACAAGAATATGCCATTTGGTTTATCCAATGCTGGAGATACATTTCAAAGGGCAATGGACATAGCTTTCAAATGTTTGATCAATAAGTTTTTGCTTGTTTACCTTGATGATATAACCATTTTTTCAAAAGATGATGTTGATCATATGGGACATCTAAGGCAAGTGTTTGAGAATTGTAAATAGTATTACATATACCTCAATCCAAAGAAATGCATCTTCATTATCCATGAAGGTAAGCTTTTGGGTCATGTTGTTTTAAAAGAGGCTTATCTATTTAACTCAAAACAATTGAAGATATTTTAGGCTTGTCTTTTCCTCAACATAAGAAAGAAATATAAAGTTTCTTAGGAAAAATAAACTTTTTAAGGAGGTTTTTCCCAAACTTTATAACTGTGGTAAATCCTATCACAGCCATGCTAAAAAAGAACCAAGTTTTTACTTGGACAAAGGATGGTAAAGATAGCTTTGAGGAAATCAAGCAAGCAATTTTAGCTTCTTCCACTCTCTTAAATCTAAATTTTTCTAAGGATTTTATTTTTTATACTTTTGCTAACCTAGAAAAAATCTTAGCCATGCTTATGCAAAGGAATGAAGAGGATGTTGAGAAGCCAATTTCTTTCTTCAGCCAAGGTTTAGAAGACTATGAAGTGAGATATTATTTTGTTGAGAAGCAAGATTTAACCATCATTAGAGGCTTGAAAATATTTAGGCATATGGTTTCCAACAATAATATCCAAGTCATGGTCTCCCATCCTAACACCAAGGAGTTTCTCCTAAGCAGGGATCTCAATGATAAGAGAGTTGGATGGATCACGAAGGTGATGGAATATGACATTGACATCAAAATAACCAACCTAGTAAGAGGAAGAGGTTTATGTGAGCATTTAGCATCTGAATTTCAAGAGCCAAAAGAGCAAGCCTTGGTGAATCAATTTCAAGACCAACTAGCTGATCAAATGTAAAATCAAGGTTAGACACAAGACATCATTGGTTTTACTTGAAATGGTGAGTGTCCCAATGGATTTAACAAATCTCAAAGAACTTATTTTAGGCTACAGGCTATTCCTTATTGTCTTGTAGATTTCATTCTCTTTAAGAAGGATGTGAGCAATCTATTACTAATATCCATTAATAATGACCAATTTGATATGCTACTAGAAAGGTTCCATAATGATGAAGATGGTGCTCACTTCTCTCCTATAATAATAGATACAAAAATAATGAGAGTTGGTTAGTATTGTCCTAGTCTTCTTAAAGACTGTTATCATTGGTCTAAGGTTTGTCCTTAATGTGATTTATTTATTCGTAAACAAAATCTTGTTTCCCTTCCATTGAATCCTATCCAAGTTAACCAACTTTTCATGTAATGGGGCCTTGACTTCATTGGCATGATCAATGCTTCATCAAGTGCTGGACACAAATTGATATTGACTACTATAGACTACTTCACAAGATGGGTAGAGGCTATTACTTTGAAGGAAGCAAATAAAAATTCCATCTTGGAGTTCTATGAAAGCATTATAACAAGGTTTAGAGCTCCTCATGTCATCATCTTAGATAATGAACTTGCTTTCATAAATCTTGAAACTTTTTATTGGGAAGCAAAGAGTGGAGTTTATTTGAGTACCTCATCCAACTACTACCCTCAAGGTAATGGGTTAGCTGAGTCTACCAACAAGAACCTCATCAAGATCATCAAGAGGATGTTAGAAACTAATAAAAAAGCATGTCATAGCAAGTTGAAGATAGCCTTATGGGCAGATAGAATCACTCCCAAGAAGTCAATTAGTAATTCTCCCTTTGTACTTGTCTATGGGAGAGAAGCTAGGCTATCCATATCACAAGAGATCCTTGCCTTGAAACTTTCACAACAGCTGAAATTACTTGAAAACACTCTCATGGAGGTCAGATGGATAGAATTAATGTAGCTACAAGAGGCAAGAGATAATGCACACAAAGCTTTGGAACACCATCAAGTCCTCATGAATAAATCCTTTGACAAAATGGCAAGGGTAAGAGTGTTCAAAGAAGGTGACTTGGTCCTGAAATGGGATGAAGATAGAGAAAAACTAAGAAAATATACAAATTTTGATACCTTGTGGAGTGGTCCTTCCATCATCAACAAGTGCAAGTAAATAAAGTCCTTTTAGTTGTCCAAAATGGATGGAGAAGAGCTACCTATTCTAGTGAATGGAATCCACTTGAAGCCTTGATTTTGACCTTTACTAGCCATGTCTCATATATACTTTATTTTGGTGTGTTTCCTTTGTTGTGTTTTGTTTTTCTTAAGTGCTTTATAGCATAGGTGTGTTTTCCATCCCTTTGTTTGGTGTGCATCTCTACTTTGTGTGTGTAATCAACCCAGCTAGTGTGTTTTTGACCCAAACCTTGTTCAATTATCTTTAAAGTGCCTATATGCATGACTTCATGCCCAATAGAAGAATTTAGGTAATTTTTATTTGACATAGAAGGCATGCCTCCCCTCAAAATTTCCAAGAATGTTGACCAAATTTCACCTCAATACAATTTGTTTAACCATTTTCATGGAGAGTTGAACAACAATTATAAGAATAGGCCATTTTAGAGGTCCAAATTTATAAGTCAAGGAGGCTAAAATGTTTTGGATCCATTGTAGCATATGTTAAGTTCTCCATCAGTCAATTATTGGCCCCTCATAACACTGAATTTCATTATCAAGACCAATTCAGGTTCTCTGAATGACTAGACTTATAAAAGTTTCATGAGTGGAAGTAATTCAGGTTTACGAACCTAAATTACTCCTTATAATGCTTTGAAATTTTTCAATGATGCATGGCTTTGGGTTTTCCAAGGAATAAGTCTTATGACTTTTACAAGCAAAAGCAATCGGAAAAACCAAAATGGTCTTGATAATATTTCCCCCCAAGTGTCCCTTAAAACTTTTTTTAAGGGCACTTTATTTGCCCAAGTGTCCCTTCAGACTTTTTCAAAGGGCACTTTTCTTCCCAAGTGACCCTTAAAAAAAAATTGAAGGGAAATTTGTAGCCCAATTGTCCCTTTAGAATTTTTTGAAGGGCACTTTTTTGTCCAAGTGACCCTTCATAAAATTTATGAAGGGCACTTTTTTTCCCAAGTGACCCTTCAAACTTTTTTGAAGGGTGCTTTGTCTTTGGAAATGCCCTTCAGAAAAGTTCTAAAGGGGTATTTCCTTCAGAAATGTCCTTCAAATTTTTTTGAAGGGACCCTATGCCTTTCCCAAGTGTCTTTTTGAACTTTTTAAAAGGACACTTTCCCAAGTGTCCTTCGAGAAAAGTTCTCAAAGGAACTAACCATTGCCTTTCAAGCAAAATCCCCAAAATAATTTCTTCAAACAAATTTTCTAAAGGAATTACTTCAAGAAAATTGATTGAAACATAAACCTAATGGATCCCCATGACATGCCATAGGATTTCAAGTAAACTATAGCCAACTAGCCATTGGGGTGTAAGATGACATGCTACAAGACATCAAATTCAAGGTGTCCAACAAGCCAATGGGATTCAAAGGCATGGCATGTCATATGATGTTAGATTTAGGGTGGCCAACTAGCTATTGTGATTCAAATATGATGTGTTATATGATGTTAAATTCATGCCTAAAGTATTCAAGTAGGAAGTAAAACCATTTAGAGAGCCCAAAAGGGTCTTAAGCAAGGGTAGTGTAAATCAAGTTTCCTAAAGAGCTTTGCTTATAACTTTTACAAGTAAAAGTAATTGAGAAGCATAAAAAGGAAGAGATAATGCTTTGTGGGTTTTTAAAAGAGCTTTTCTTATAAATTTTAAAAGTAAAATCAATCGAGAAGCCCAAAAAGGAAGACATAATGCTTTATGGGTTTTCAAAATAGCTTTGATTATGAATTTTACAAGTAAGAACAATCAAATAACCTGAAGAAACAAGTAGAAGTAAAGTCACCTTGAAAAATCAAGTAGGTTTATAGTGTAAAACATGGGAGCTCTCAAGAAGAATACATTAATTTTGAAGTGATCTGAGCCATGTATTATGGAGGGTCATCTCACCATCAATTTTGTAGCAATCTTGGTCATTTCAAATGGGAGAATCAAAGAGGACAAACTCCAAATAAATAAGAGAACAACCAAAATTAGTTTCACTAGGATGGAAACTACAAACCATTTTGGAGGATTCTATTTTGGTACCCAAGAGTTATCCCTTCTCTCCCTCTTTAGCTATAAATAAGACCCTTGGGCTCTTTTTTTATCATCCACAGATAATATGATGATGCCTTACTAGAATTTTTTGCCCTTTTCTTGCCTTTAAGAAAAGAAGCATAGGTTTATTTTATTTCTAAGTTCTAGACATTTGCCTGGGCATGCAAGAGACACATATTGATAATAAGTGATACTTTATCCTTCTATTTTCTATCATTCATGTTTTTGAGCAAAGAGTTGATCCAATAGGTCATGTAGAGTGCATTCTAGCTGTATGAGATTTTGCACACATATAACCTCTTTTTTAGACTATACAAGTTGTCTTTTCTAGTTATTTACCTTGTGTGATCTCATTCATTTTGTCTCTACATTGAAATACTTATGTTGGAATCTTCTAGATGTTGAGTTGTAGACTATATTGTGCATAAGTATAGGGCATACATGTGGATACTAATTCTTGGTGTATCACCATCTTAGACTAGGATTTTCATTTACACAAATTTTTGACTCTTTTCACTCATACAAAATAGTTCAATAATTTTATTGCACAAAAGCTAATATATGAAGCTAGCCTTTTTACCCTAGAGGTTCATTTCCACTTATAGTCACACCCATAAGCCTAGAAAAGTCCCAACATTGCCCAAATCTAGAGGAGGCCTAAACAACCCTCTTCTAGGGTGTTATATTTGAAGACAACACTAACCATTAACCATGTATGAAATTCTTCATACTTCTCCATGGAATTCAAAACTTGGCACCTTGTCATCACCAACCATTGCCTTGTTAGGAATAAGATAGTAAATAGGGGATCTTTTCATGATTTAGTGAAATAAGATAACATTATACCATGCTTGTGATCTTGTGAAAGTGATTAATTAACCATGTTATTAGGACAAGCTCAGTCTATGTGCATTCATATACCCTTTATCCTCAAACCTAGGCATTTTCAATGTTAGGACTGAGACAACTTACAAGCCTATAAGTTGCTCTTGTAGGTTTATTGACCTCCAATGTATGAAAATATTTGATTTATCTTTTGGAATCATACTATATCCCTCATTTCATTTGTTTCATAAATAAATTATGCCTCCAAAGACCACCTTGATCTTGACTATCCTCATCCCCAAATTTTGATTGTGTTGTCATACCTCTATCCCTTTGATTGGTTGTAGGTTTCATGGTGGCTATTTTCATCCTTAAAAAGTGTACATAAGGTCCTTAGTTGTTTTTCTAGTATCATGTCATATCATTTCACCCATTACATGATCCTCATTGGCTCCAAAACCATTCCATTACACTCAAATGAACCTAACCTCCATTCACCAGGTTGTAGTTGCATATTCATGCCTATAGGTCATCTGAAGGTCACTTGGGGTATGTTTATAATCTATTTAGCTTGTTTGGATTGAATTTAGGATTCAAAACTCCACACTTAGGGTCTAAATTCTCTTTAAGAACCTTCCATACCATCTTGTGTGCCATCTAATGAAATATTTCCCTCATTACCTTATGTACCCTGTGTATAGATAGGGGATGGCCAAGAAAGGTCATTACATGTGGCCATCACCTCTCTTATTTTGTGAATGCTCAGGACACCTTCTTAGATCATTTAGAATTTCTTCCCCAACTTGGACAATGTCAAGCATCTTCTTAAGCAATGCAAGCATCAAATTTTCTTCCAAACCTTTAGATGTCACTACCATAATTCAATGGTTTTTGGTCAATTTTGAGCTTGTCAAATCTCATCTTCCACTTATCCTTTTGCCCTAAAATTTGACATGGTGATAGCTTGTAGATAGGACTACAAGATAAAAGTAATAATATTTCCAAAAAAAAGCATGGTTTCACTTTATGGAAACTGTACAAACCTCTTGGAGTGAAATTTTCTTTTGTTGCATCTTAGACCTTCATGACATGTAAACCATGACTCTTAGGGATGATAAAACTTCAAATAGACTCCACCATGTTTTTTCCTCTCTCTCACCTCCATACACTTCCCATGAAATAGGCATAAACTTGACATCATGGAGCTCCTTGGATGTTTGAAACACAAAACTTGCACTCAACTTTGGAACTCTCATGAAATTAGCACCTTTCACAAACTCCTTAAAGGACAAAGAGATGAAGTGTTAGACATTGAAAAAATCATGAAGAGAGCCTAATTACAACTTTAAAAACACCTTATTAAGATCATTCAGTTCTAAAGACCACTGAAAACCAAAAATAGATGCATGATTCTACCCCTCTTGGATGTAATTCTATAAAAGGTTGCCTAGATTGTTTATGATTGTTCATAAAAGATGAGGCACAAAAACACAAACTCATATTATGAAAATTAATTACACTCAGAGCACAATCCACATGTAGAATCACTCCTAATTCTACCTGTACCTTCCATACCAAGTGCTTGAAGTTGACCTTCCTTTACATGCCAAGAGGAAAAGGGAGAAAAAAATGAGTTATAGATGCATTTTTTATGAAATTTATTCAATCCAAATGTGGAAATTACCTATGGAAAGGTGAAGAGTCACACCATCATGTTTTCCAAGTGGTACACTTCCCAAATAGCCATATAAGTGTCATTTTCTCACTCTTTGGCCAAGAAAACTGTCCTTTTCTAAACAACCTACCATTTCTTCAATTGTGTCAAATTCCTAAAGACTTATAAGGACACATGGGGATGACATCAACATTTTTAAATTTCACGAATTCTAAGAAACTCATATAAAGTATTAAATGTATTTAAAATAACCTCTAAATGACCCAAAAATGATATATAGACCTAGGGGACTAATAGCCAAAGGTAGAATAACATGAAATGAAATTAATTTACCTATGAAACACTTTATAAAAACACATTACACACTTTTAAATGCTTAAAAGTGAAGTTTTTTAACTAGGGGTGACCTATTTTAACCTAAAAGTCAAAATTGGTCAACATATTGGTGACTCATAGGGGTAGTATGTCTACTATACTCACTATACTAGTAGCCTTATTAGTCCATTAGGATTATGGAGTCATCTAAAGACTGAGGTAAACAAGATACCTTGACCATTGACTTAAACTTTGATCAATAAGACAACTATTGACTACATAACACACACGAAGGAAAGAGACACACAACAAAAACTAAAGCAAACACACATGTGCTACTAAGTACTTAGGGAAAACAAACACAGTAGAAAGGAAACAAATATGTAAATTTCTCTTGCTCATACTTCCCTTCCTAGATTAAAAGGGAAGTAACTTAAATCTCTTTCCTCACTAGATGAGTGAGGAAGCCAAGCTTACTTCTTCTTGGATGGAATAATATATGACTCTTGTCTTCTCTTTGCCCTTTTATTTTTCACACCATTCAATGGAGTCATCTCCCATGTATTTTAAAGGTAGGTGAGGTCCTCTTGAACCTTAAATCATGCTACAAATTGTTGTCCCATTATCTTGTCATGATAAGTCTAAAAAACCATATATAGGCTAGTTTGTTATAAGTCCATCTCTCCTTGAAGAATTTGACCATCATTTTCCATTCTCATAATCTCTTCAAAATCCTCAAGGAGAATTGTATCAGACCCACTTGGGAGGGTTTCTTATTGACATTCTTTATGGAAGTTTATAGAAGTAGATGCATGTGTGGATGTGGGAACAAACTCCAAATCACTTTCAAAGGGCCTAAAATCATCATAGATTATTTTAATATGATATAGGAATTCTTCATGATGCTTCTCTTTAACATGTATTTGTCCTCTCTCACCTTGATCTTGCTTGTCTAGGATCTTGGCCTTTTCCTCCTCTTCATACTCTTGAAACATTTGCATGTAAATTCACCAAATGTCCTCCCTTTTAGACACATTTTCTTGTTTGTTATGACTAGTCAACTCTAAGGGATTTGTAGCTTCTTTGAGCTTGAACTTCATTACATATGCTCTCAAACCTTTGCCATAGGTCATCATTTTTTGGCTGGCCTACATCATGAGAAGAATAGACAAAAAGTGTCATTTCTTCCTCTTTCTTAGAGTCCAAGAGAACTTGTTTAAAGACATCTTTTCCAACACATGGGAAATATTCCTTTATATCCTCACAACTTAATCCTTTCTCACCATAATTTAGATATTCTCCATCTTCAACCCAATTTAAGATTTCAATATCATCCTCCCTCTTAGTGGCATCCACCTTAGGCATTTCAAAAATGGGGAGTTTAGCCAAAGGGGATTCCTAAGTGGCAATACAATTTTCAACATTAGGATGGGAAACTTGGCTAGTTAGAAGGGATGGAAGGATAGTTTTAAAAGCTTCTTGAGGAGGGGTGGGAGGGATTTTAATGGTTCCAAATGTTTCTTTCCTAACAACTTATTCACTTAGGCATGATTTTCTCCCTCCTTCATGAGCTACCATCACATCTTTCCATCTTGGGAAGGTGGATTCAAGGGTATTTTCATAGATTTGAGGGGATGATGAAGGGGAGAAAGATATATCTAGGAAACTTAGAGATTCTTTGGTATTGGTAACTTAACTACAAGAAGGAGGAGTAGGCCTAGATGACTCACTTTCTGCTACCATGATAGGTTTCATTCACATCTGATTTGCCAACTCAATATCCCTTTCAAGGTGAAAATCAAAACTCAATTTTTATTCTTCACAATATTCCCCAAGTGTACTAACATACTCTATCATGATATCTTAATTTACTTGACTACTTTATTTTATGGGTTTCCAAGATGAGAAGTTTTTGGGAAAGGACAGGGAATTTGGAACACCTTGAGGATGCCAAGATAGAGGTTATTCATAAGTTCTCAACCTTTCTTCTAGATGGAAGATCAAACCACAAACATCAAGCATATAATTAGAAATACATGGCTAGATATCTTTCTCTATAGGTATCCACTCCATTTTTACTTGATCCAAATATTCCCTCACACTCTTGACACAAACACTAGGAATATTTTGACCACAACCACACCTAGTGTCAAGGTCTAACATATAGTTTTGATAATCAAGGAGAGTTATTTTGAAAATAACAATGGAATAGCTTGAAGAAGAGTTAGGTGAGATAGATGGAGCAAAAATTTTATGATTTTTGTCATTGAAAAAATATTCTTGATGAGGATCATGACAAAGCTAGCCAAGAACTTGCTCATAGTTAGGAGGAAGAGGCAAAGCTAGACACAACTATTCAACTTGTGTCAAAACAAACTCAAACTCACAATTCTCCATGAGTTACTTCAAAAAAATAGTATGAAACAAGAAAACACTTTCAATATGTATACTTGGACTAGTCAACCAATAGATATGAACTTGGAGTTGTTATTGGAGTTTATTAAACTACCTCCAAAGGCTGATGTCTCAAGGAGAACACCAAAACTTCTCAAGGAATGGACCTTTAGTCTCATCGAGCATACAAAAAACTATTATCACTTAGATGCACCCTATGAGAAGAGTTTTCCCAAGATTTTAATCCAAGTGTAAAAATTGGGACATCTCACTTGTGGGTGAGAAAACTTGTGAAAATAACCTCTAGATTAGGGGATAGCTCCCCTTGATGCTTCATTTAAGCTCATGTTCCTACTACTAACAACTTAAGGGGGTTAAAAGGGTTATAACATATAGAAATAAACCTATTATATTATAGGTGATTCACCAAAATATTGTGTTCTACTCTTACCTTTGACATACACTTGAAACTAATGACAAATGGCTCATGCACTTCATTCGACATCAATCTCCCATCTCACATCAGTCTTTCAACATGGGGTCTTGTAGATGACATAAGATAAGAGGAACTAAATAATAGTCATTATAAGACACTCTATTGATAAAAATACTCACTTACACCTACATTCTCTTCAAACACTTCTTGTTGACCTGCAAGAAGGAAAACACAATACATTGGGTACTAATGGAATCAACACATGAAGGTAAAGGAAATTACACTTGCACAAGACTAAAACCAAGCATATACACTTAGTGAAATATTTTAATGAGGTAAGACACTTTAATTTATTTATTTAAGGTAAAATTTTGGTAGTGATTCACCATACCCAAGTAGAGAGATCCCATACAATGATAAAATGGCCAGAATTTATAAAAGAGTTGGGAAGGTAGAGAGAAGGGAAGTCCAAGAGCCACATGGAGATGTGTCCATCTAATATAATTAGTTTTAAAATTTCATTTTTATGAGAAATTGGTTAATATATGGCGTTTCATATTGTATACTTTTCTAAAACAAGTCATAAAGATAGTGAAAAGTGGCACAAAACTACCAATTTGACATAAGAAACTGCCCACCTGAGTTGCCTTCCAAAACTACCCCTATCACTAAAAATGGTTAGGTCTGATGGTTGGTATGATAAATATGGGTTTAAAAAAAGTTGCCACATTCATTGGATTGATCCTTAATCATTCCTATTCTTTTAGACATGCAAAATCATCACTGGTAGTTTCCAAAAGGCTCCTTTCCATGCACTTTCTCCAATTGGAATCCAAAACTCCTTAATTTTCATAAATGATCCATAAAAAATAGGTAATGACACTTTTAAAATTCTCCCATATCATTTTTAAAAGTTCCCCCTAATTACTTTTTACCACTTTCCCAAGTGTTCACTATTCTAGCTCACTAGATTGGCTGAAAGTGTGAGTCTAGTTAGGACACTTAGAATCTAATTCAAAAGATGAGATGATTTTTTGGGATTATCTCAAGTGTATATCTTCCTTCAAAAACTTATTTCATCATCTAACTCCTCATGTAGCTTGCACACCACTCAAAATGGCCAAAATAAGCCTAGTTTCCCCCCGTGGAGTTTCCAAGCCAAAAACTAACCCACCAACCTATTAAAAGCCTTTGGAGATTTAAACAAGACCCCAAAATGGAAGTTACACCTATTTTGGAATAAGGGTTATGCCATGTCAATAGGCTTGTTAGCACTTTTTGGGATAAAAGGTGACAATCCTTACAATAAATACCTTATAATATCATTAACACATCAAATTCACCCCTATAAACATCACACAAAACATTAGGGTACTTGGATAAGAGAAAAAATTGGAGTAGCATATTATTAGGGGTTGGGTTTTCATGTTTTCCTCTAAGTCTACCTAAAACCCCCCTTATCCAAAACATATTATTGGAATCCCAACCTTATATCTTGGTTCCTTATGTTCTCCTATATTTCCTCTAACTTTAAAAACCTCATCAATTGATCAGAAAGACCTCTGGTTCACTATCCAAGTCTTTTCCCCAAAATTGCCAACTTCTTGCATGAGAGGATTAACCTACCTCTGAGACAAAAAAAGGGTATTATTCCTGATTTTATGGGAAAATTTATTTATAGCTCCAAAAGGTCATGATGACCACTTTTAACAAAGTATTTGGTTAGATTCTAAGTATAAGTGGTCAAACTAGCTCAACCTTGCCAAAAGAGGGGTAGAAAAACCCTATTTTCCATGTTTTTCTATAAACTTCAATGTGGCTACTCATTCTATGCCATTACTATGTCTAAATACCATTACAACATGTTTTTAACCCTTATTACAAGCTCATGAATCTTTTTAAGTCCTTATGAATCATGATTGCTATTGAGAATCACAACTTATCTCTTGGAATAAGGTCTTTTTAACCTAGTTGTACAAACTGAGGCAACCTTGCTTAGGTTAAAAGGTGTTTGGATGGATTTTTAATGATATTAATAATGTCATTACCTTAAATTTATTTTACTTAACCATTCACCATGTATTAAATTATTCATACTTCTCCATGTAAGTTAAAACTTGGCACCTTGTCATCACCAACCATTGCCCTATCAAGACCGAGATAGTAAACAAGGGCTCTTTTCATGCTTTAGTGAAACAAGATAACATTATATCATGATTGTGATATTTTTAAAGTTATTAATTAACCATACTATCAATCCAAGCTCATTATATTTGCATTCATATACCCTTTGTCCTCAAATTTAGGCATTTTCAATGTTAGGACTAAGACAACTTACAGGGCTGTAAGTTACTCTTGTAGGTTTGTTGACCTCCAATGTATGCAACTCTTTTATTTATATTTTTGAATCATAATATATCCCTAATTTAATTTGTTTCATGCATGAATTAGGCATCCAAAGACCACCTTTCTCTTGACTGTCCTCATCCCCAAATTCTAACTATGTTTTCATACCTCTACCCCTTTGCTTGGTTGTAGGTTTCATGGTGGCTATTTGAAACCTTAAAAACTATGCATGAGGTCTTTGGTTGATTTTATAGTGTCATTTCATATAATTTCACCCATTAAATTCTCCTCATCGGTTCAAAAACCTTTCCATTTCCCTCAAATGAACCTAACCTCCACTCACCAAGTTGTAAGTGCATATTCAGGCTTGTAGGTCATCTAAAGGTCACTTGGGGTATGTTTAGAATATTTTTATCTTGTTTAGATTGAATTTAGTATTCTAAACTCAACAATTAGTCTCTATCTTCTCTTTAGGGACATTATATACTATATTTTATTCCATCTAATGAAATATTTCCCTCACTACCCTGTGTACCCTGTGTATGGATAGGGGATGGCTAAGAAAGGACATTTCATGTGGCCATCACCTCTCCTATGTTCTGAATGCTCAAGACACCTTCTTGGATCTTTTGGAATTAATTCCATAACTTTTACAAGGTCAAGAATCTTATTAATCAATACAAACATCAAATTTGTTTCCAAACCTGTAGATGCCACTGCCATAATTTAGTGGTTTTTGGTCATTTTTGAGATTGTCAAATCTCATCTTCCACTTCTCCTTTTTCCATCAAAATTGGCATGGTGATAGTTTGTAAATTATAATACAAGATTAAAGTAATATTATCTCCCAAAAAAATTATGGTTACACTTTATGGAAATAGTAAAAACCTCTTGGATCTCTATTTGGAACTTTTGGGTATTGTGATACCAAAATTGGAAATGGCCTCTCTTGGAGTGAAATTTGCTTGTGTTGCATCTTATAACTTCATGACATGCAAACCATGACTCTTGGGGGTGATAAAAATTCAAATATACTCCACCATTTTTTTACCTCTCTCTCACCTCCATATACTTCCCATGAAATAGGGATAAACCTGACATCATGGAGCTCCTTAGATGCTTGAAACACAAAACTTGCACTCCAATTTGGAACTCTCATGAAATTAGCACCTTTTAAAAAATCCTTAAAGGATAAAGATATTAAGTGTTATAAATTTAAAAAATCATGAAGAGATCCTTATTCCATCTTTAAAAATACCTTATCAAGATCACTTAGCTCCAAGGATCAATGAAAACCAAAAATAGATGCATGATTCTACTCCTCTTGAATGTAATTCTACAAAAGGTTGCCTAGATTGTTAATTATTGTTAATAAATGAGGAGGAAAAAAATACAAAATCTTGATATGAAAACAAATTACACTTAGATTATAATCCACCTATAGAAGCACTCCTTCCAATTCTGCATGTACCTTCTGTACCAAGTGCTTAAAGTTGACTTCTTTTGCATGCCAAGAGGAAAAGGGAGAAAAAATGAGTTGAAGATGCATTTTTTATGAAATTTTTTCAATCCAAACATAGAGATGAACTATGGGAAGGTGAATTTTGACACCACCATGTTTTCTAAGTGGCACACTTCCCAAGGAGTTGTACAAGTGTCTTTTTCTCACTCTATGGTCAAGAAAACTACCCTTTTCTGAACAACCTACCATTTATTCAATTATTTCATCTTCATAAATACTTATAAGGACACATGGGGGATGACATCAGAATTTTTGACTTGCACAAATTCCAAGAAACCCATACAAAGCATTAAATGCACTTAAAATGACCCAAAAATGATAAATAAACAAAGGGGACTAATAGCCAAAGGTATCATGACATGAAATGACATTAATTGATCTATTAAACACCTTATAAAAACATATTCACCCTTTTAAATAATTAAAAGTAAAGTTTTTTAACTAGGGGTGCCCTATTTTGACCTAAAAGTCAAAATTGGTCAACAATATCAACACAACCATCCCAGGCTGATGTTAGTGTCTAAAGCTCTAGAAGTGTTAAATATAAAATCTGATGTCTATTTTATAATCTCTTTCCATCCTAATTTATACCTATTATAGATCTAGAATTACATTAACATCAAAACAAGATAAGTACATTACTTTTTTATCATTTCCATATGTAGCATTGCCTTACTCTCCATACTTAGACTATCTCAATATAATAAATTCAATGTATTATTATATATGATTTTAACATCTAATTGGCCTAATTTAGATCTGACTATCACCCTTGTTCCATTTCATTTTTATTTACCCATTTAATCAATCTAGGGTTAATGATAATCACCTTAGATTTTATTTTAGGTTTAAATAATTTATATATATGAGTCTAATTGGGTAATTCATCATGCCACTAAAATTTTAAAAAAATGGGAGGACCTTAAGTAAATCTTAATTTTTTTAAAAATAGCCATTTATGGGAAAGGGTCAATTCTAACCAAACTGGGTCAATATCGATTACTGATATTGAATGAAATTTGCAAAACTAACCTATATATAGGTAAAGATCTATAGATTTATATATAAGATATTAAATTGGTTTGAAACAAAAATTGAGTTTTCTATAGGTGTGTAACAATATAACATAAGGGTAAAACTCATAAGATAACATTCAGGTGTGAGAGAATTGTAGATTAAAATCATGTTTGTGCACTCAAGTCATGCATGATAAATGTGTGTCAAACTTGTCATTGTTAAGTGCCTTTATGCACCAAAAAATTTCATGATGAAACATTTCATGAAATATGATAATGATGAAATAATATCATATAAAACATGTTTATACTAGTTCTCTCCCATTTTTATACCTTTTGACTTGTTATTTTACCTTGTCAATTTGTCAAGTTTTCATTTTGTTAAGGTTTCCTTCAAAATAATAAGTTTTTATGTAGTGTGATAAAACTAATACAAAATTTTCAATGAACACCATAGAATTTCATTCCACTTCCATAATGTTTCTACAAACCACCTTAACAATTATAGAATTTCCTTAGCATTTTCACTAACCACCACTTGCATAGAGCAGTAGTTTTGTCATTTTTTCATGTTTTTAATTGACTTGTTCTTAAGACACATGTTTTTCATTATTTTGGTTGCATTTTTTATCCTTTTATTTTACAATCACATTATAAATTCTCTAATAAAATCCTAGTTATGTTCAAGTCAATATTATCTACCTCCAAGTTAAATTCAACAAGATCTCAATCAATGCTCTAGTAATTCGTACATGCAACCTTTTATCCTTACAAGTAACTCATTTTTACTTGAAATTAGAGATTGGAGTATACAATTTTTAGAGAGATAAAGTGTGATTTTTTTTTAAATAAATTAACCAAATTTTTACAATAATCTCATGGTCACCAACATGAGTTGGATAAATAAACCCATGATTGTTTAGCCTAGTACTCTATAATTCCTAAGAAATCAACCACTATTCAACTATTTATTTCTTCAATTTATGTTTGTGTTTTCATATTATTTGTATTTCCTATTTTTGGAGAGTTATTAGGTCACTCATTGAGAAATATGGTTGGATCTAACATTATGATGATAAATTAATCTCATCAAATTTTTCTTTTGCATATGTCATCCAATATGGCTAGATTTGAGATTTTAATTTTCTTTATTTTTATTAGTTTGTTTATTACATTATATTTCCCTTGTTTTCATTATATTATTTTACATTAAAAGGATATAATTAAAAAATATAAAAAATAATTCATATTTCTCTCTATAGATATTAAAATCTGATTTATGTAGTACTTCAATCTTGTACACTTAATAAATATCTATCATGGTTGTACCTTTTAGTTTAGACATACCTATTATGTAAATTCTCACATTCACTATTTATTTTTGCCTAAATTACTTATTTATTAGTTTGAAAAATGTTATTATTATTAATAGGCCTTATATAATGTGCAAAAAGCTCTAAACTTGATCATTATCCTTCACTAGTAATTTTGGACGTGTACCTTTTTTTTAGCTTCTTGGACACTTGTGTCCTACATAAACACCTTCATTGATGAAAGTTTCCACTTTTACTAAAAAAAATATAGTGCCAAAAATTTATCAAAATTAAAAATTAAATGTATTTAAATGTCACCCCAAGTGATTTAATGTGGGATATTTCTAAAATGGATTGCTATATATACAATATCAACCCTCATTTATTCCTCACCTAGAAAATATTGGTAACTCACAAGGAAACATACCAAAAAACACTCAATCAAGCATTAAAAGGAGAAAACATAACTAATTCATCCTTGTGTGTGTGTGTGTGTGTGTGTGTGTGTGTGTGTGTGTGTGTGTGTGTGTGTGTGTGTGTGTGTGTGTGTGTGTGTGTGTGTGTGTGTGTGTGTGTGTAAATATGTATATATATAAATATATATATATATATGTATGTATGTATATACATACATATATATATCTATATACATATGTATGTATGTATGTGTGTGTGTGTGTGTCTACACACACACACACACACACACACACACACACACACACACACACACATATACATACATACATATATTAAAATGAGAAAACCTAACTAATTATATATATATATATATATATATATATATATATATATTTCATAATATGATTATTCCCACATGTATAAATATTTCAAAGTGTAGTTCATGATCCATATTTGGTAAGTTACAAGTTAGGTCACTGCATGTCTTTACTTATCACATATTACATCCTTGAACACACAAACCAAGATATAGGGATAAATACATAATTATAAGGCCCTATTAAAATTAAAGGATATGTAATTAATTTTCATTGATATAAGGGTTATTGGGCTAACTCAACACCATAATCCCACTAAACCATTTTTACCATAGTCATCCCAAGGGTGAAGAAGCTAGGGTTTGATCATTTGAAAAAGAGAGACAACCTATGCACATTATATAAAAGCATAAAATAAAGGTGATATAAAATAAATAAGGCTTTAGTTGGTCACATCCAAATCTATTCAATACATATAAGACACTTATAGTAGGATTAGACACTAACAACAAGGTTAGCCATCTACATCAATACAATTATATAGATCTAATTGATTCATCTGAGGACATAAAAATAATATTTATATAATATGATGATTGTTATAGTATCACCTTCCAATACACTTCCATCATATTCCAAATTAGACCTTTATAAATAGAATAAACTAGTCTAGTATCATTATTCCCTATTTTTTACAATATCTATAAAAAGCTATACCTTACTACTATTTTTTACAAATATCAACTATATAAATTCAAAATATTATTTGTATGTGTTTTATATTTAATTGAAATAATAATTAGGTTAGTTCACCATCATTTTATAAAATCTAATCTAATCCCCCTTAACCCTATATACCCACACATATATAAATTTAGGTTTATGTTTTTGTGAACCTAACTTTTTTGTCTATTCATGTAAACCCTAGCTTAACCTAGGGTATTTAGCCTCTTAATATTTTTTATTTTTTGTTTTTCAAATTTTATTATATTATTTATATGAAACATAAGTGTATCCATATATTAGTTGGTGTTTCTATCTAACACTTAGATGGTTCAAACCAATTAAGTGCCTAATGAAAATGTTAATAATGAAACTAAACCACATATTGAAGAGGTTATCATAAAATATGATTTTGATCATGAAAATAATGAATCTAATGAAAATAATGAACATGAAAAAATATGTAGAGAATAATTACAATATCTTGATATATTTTGAGAGCAAATCTATCAAAACCCTCAAGATCTTGATGTTATCATAACAAGCATATTAGAAACTAAAAATCAAAATACATAGACAAACAACCAAATGAATTTATTCATAATTATATTAGGGATATGGAACATCCATATATTCTTGTAACCCTCCCATTAGTCACTTCATACTTATAATGGGGGAATAGGTTATGTGTTTAAACCATTTCTCTTTTAAATAAATCCTACTATTATTGCATCCTTCATGGGAAACATTAGTGCATCAACCCATTTACAAATTTCAATTCCTATATCAACTCAAAATATGGGTACACATTCTTTGATAAATTCTTAAACTTCAAACCTTAGTGATCAAAATGTGCAAGATGTTGTCCAATCTATAAAATTATTTCAAGCTAAGATTACAAATATTAATAAAAATTCTATGAAGTCACATTATGATATTGATTCACAAGAGGTGTTGCATAACCATTTTGTAGATGAAATATATTTTCACCCCCTACCAATTGGTTTTATTGCACCTAATTTGGCATCTTATGATGGCAAGGGTGATCTTAAACAACATTTTTGACTTTATATGTGTCATGCCTTGATTATGCCTCTAATGATAAACTTTTGATTAAAATATTTTGAAGGAGCCTCAAGTACTATGCTCTAAGGTGGTCATATGACCTAAGAACGCAATCCATAAAATCATTCAAATCCATTGTGGATAATTTTTTAACACATTTTTATATCAAAATTACCAAAAAGGTATCTTATGCCCAAATTGAAAAATAAAACAAGGAACTAATGAACCAATAAACCTATCAATGAATATGTCTTGAGGTATAATATAATGTTGGCCAAAATGAAAAACCAAATGGTAGATAAATAACTTCAAGACATCTTAAAGAAAAGTTTGTTTACCCCATTACACGAGTCCATTGTTTTCATATTAAAGATAATATTAATTTTCAAATATTTTTATGAATTATTTAATATTTTTAGATATCATGAAATGAAACTTATTTATTTAAACAAGATTAAATGTGTACCCAACACTTTAAGCACCCCACAAACTAAGTACATCTAGTTCTAAGTTTCATATCAAACCAGACTATAAGTTCAAACCTATAGAACCTAAAAAAGAGACAACCAAAAAATTTAATGTAGTGTTACCAAAACTTAATCATCATGTCTTATCCAATTCACAAAGGATGTAATTTATACTATTACCTGAGTATCTAACTTATCTACTTAATAAACTTGTATATTATCATCTCATAGAGGTTGATATGAGTAGACCTATATAGACCTCATAGATATGATTCCTATGATTATTGTGACTATCACCATGGCCTTAGGCTTTATAATCAATAATTTTATAATTTGAAGCAAAATATTCAATACCTTATTTAATAACCATGATCCTTCCAATGATTTAGGGTCACAATCTACTAACCATCAGAACTAAAATATGTTTAGTGATCCATTACAAGATCATTCTTAAAAAAAATTGAAGTGAAAATGGCATATAATGCACATCCTCCTCTACCATGTTATTTTCACCTATAAGATGTTATTTTTTATACTTATGGATGCATACACATATTATGGTTTAGAAACCCTTTATTAATTTTGATGATAATGAGATTGTGGATAATCACTCAAAGCTTCATTTATTATTTATTAAAACATATCTTGTCACTAACCTTTGCATAGTGTTATTATTGTTAATGGTTCTAATGAAATTTTTTTCACCATGACATTACTTATATATTTGGGATATACATGATGATGTAAACCCTTTGATCAAAGCAGTTAGAGTATTCGATGGGACCTCACAATAAGTTTTTGGCAAGATTGACTAAAATCTATAAGTTGGCTTAACACGCATGGTCACTACATTAGTTATATCATACATAGGATTATTTTATATGTTATCTAGAGGAAATTGGATACAGAAACTCCATGTAGTACCATCCACAGTGCATAGGTGTATTAAATACATTCATATAAATAAAGTAGTCATAGTTTATGAATTTCCATAAGAACATCCACTTGAAATAAAATATTTTATTCCAAGATAGATAATTATAAAACCTAATGAGGTTAATCCTCTATAAAAGGTTAATTAATAGGAAATACCCTTTACTAGGTATCCCATACTTGAGATATCATTGCATAAGAGATACACAATGGATTTAAAAGAATTCTCAACTACTACTATGCAACATACTCAGTTATCTAGAGAAAATAAACATGTTCCTATTATTTCTAATTAAAAAACACCATAGAGAACAAAAATATGGTTACCACGAACCCATACCCATTATATTACCTATTCAAGACCACAAATTCTTATCACACATACAAAGAGCATTATAGAACCTATAATGCTTGATACTACACCTAAACATACTCCTCAATATATCACCAATTTGATATACCATATATAGTGTTCATATAAATTTTAGATGAACATCTCTTATATGGGATAATTGGATATACTTTTCCTTTCTAAAATTTATCAAAAATAATTTAAAAAATTTAAAAAAAATCCAAAAAATTTAGCATGTTCCTAGTTGTACTATTCTTATGCATATGTTGTTTACTTAATGTTAGTAGATATCATATCATTAACTTCTTAGATACACATATATTTCATGCTTCATTTGAATGTGATACAATCATACCTAGATACATGATATATTCACATAGAAATGTTGGGATTTCCATCCACACACATCTGAAGTATATTGTGGGCATTTTATTATTTAATCATAATATACCTATGTTAAATTATTATATGATAACTTTATATTCACATGTTTTACCTTATATACTTACATATGACTATATCCATGCTTATACCTTTCACAATGTACTTGATATGTTATGCACTTAACAATTACTGCAAATACATATGTTGATAAACTAGTATTTTAGGTTCATGTTGGTTGGTTATATTTTTATTAGTTGTCCATTTTATCACTTTTTTAAGTGTGGTTCTTGGTTGATATTTTTTGACATTATATTTATTGTTTGAGAATTTCAATATGCTCCATTGATTATGGCCCCTATGCTTGTGCTTCCCTATTTAGACATTTTCACATCATTATTTATCATATATGGACATTTGAATATGTCATCCTATGATTTTTGAACATTTTAATAAATCATGTCCCTTTGATTTTTTGTCATTTGAACATGCCCCTTGTATGAGATTTCCTTGGAATATTTCTCATTGCTTTGATTTTGAATGATCTTGTGTGTGTGTTTGATTGATTTTTGAGATTTTACTATTAATCTCTAGATGTTTCCATGATTTACACAATTTATCTTAGGACTTGATGTGATCATATAATGCATGCTTCAATAGTATGTCTACCTATACATGTTATCCCTATATTTTACATGATCCATAAATAGATTACACAATTATATTATCCTTTTGGGGTAAGGTAATTACTATATTCTACTTCACTTTACCTCAAAAGGGGGGTGAATATAAGTGGTGAAATTTCATAAAGGAATGAATTCCACACTTTCACAATTTTATACTTTAGTGGAGGCATGTAAAAAAGGCATGAACTCCACAATTATTTAGTATTCAACATCTCTAAATTATAGTGGGGACATGTTATGAAAACATGTTCTCCATATTTATACCAGTTCTTAGATTATCCAAAATTAGTGGGATCATGTCATAGAAACATGTCCTCCACACTTGCATCAATTTTAAATTCACCAAGTTTCATAATTATATGATTTAGATACACATTTTTGGTGACATTATATACATTTATACTATTACTATACCCAAAATTTAGCTTGAGACATATATGACGTGCATATGCCATGTAAATGCACTTAAATTTTCAAAACAAATCATTTTAATATTTTAAATACTATTATGCACTACTATTATACCCAGGGTGGACTATTATGGATTATTATTGAGCCCATACACTATTGTTTTTGGTTCACTATTAGAAGGTTGAGTTGATTAAATCACTCAATCTTATAAAATTATAATTTAGATATGATTAAAACCTCTATATTTACCATAATTATAGGTTGTATTTGATTAAATTATCCATCCTCACCATATGTATATTGTTATTTGATTGAATCACTCATACTCACCATATCATGCACATATTCAGCTTACATAGTTGAGATGAAACAAGCTCAATGGACATGTTAAAATTCACCTTTAAATCAAATTTTGTGTCATTTGTCCTCCAAAATACACACACACACAAACACACACACACGCACGCACGCACGCACGCACGCACGCACGCACGCACGCACGCACGCACACACACACACACACACACACACACACACACACACACACACACACACACACACACACACACACACACACACACACACACACACACACACACACACACACACACTTGTAAGTTTAAAATTATCATAATCTTAGCTTTAATTATTCATAATGAGGCATCTGTTAAAATAAAATTTCCAAAAGGTAAGATGGTTGCATCAAAACATATGTGTAATCATAACCTTATTATTCTTACTTTTTATATAAATAAAAATACAATTTAAGATAAAATAATTCACTTGTGACCACTCTTTGATGCACTTATATATAGGCATATCTTAAGCCCCTTTTTATCAATTTGGATCATCTTGGATACTCCTATAAGATAATAAATGACCCAAAAATCTACTTATACATATAATTATCAACCTTATAATAATTATAGGGCTTCCTAAAACTCAACACAATGAAATCACCCATTATAAAAGATCACCCTAAGGGACTATAGTGCACCACTCTAGTGTCATTTCCCCCTCTCCTATATTCCCACCAAGTAATGACTATTTTTCAAAATCAAAAGCTATAGAAAGGTTAGCCTATGTACCTAATGAGCCTCATTACAATAAATTTCAAAGATATAACCATATAAACACTTTTAAACCATTTTTAAAAAAATATTTCCACATCAAAAATCACCAAAATCATAATCATGCATTGAGAGAAAAATACCTATTTCTCCCAATTCTAATTGCATTCAACCCTAGTAACCTAGTGTTCAAGTATGCATACATTTCATAGGTCACAAGTCATGATTAAGTAACTTAATAAAAATTATTATTACACCAACATATATCATATATTACCAATTATTCACACACCATTATATTAATGGATAACTACATGAATTTTGATCCAGCTTTAGAGTATTAGTATGTAGATAACACTTAGAACATGGGTTATTGAAGTCTCACCCAAATTCATATAGTGAAACCTTTTTAACCATTGACTTGTATTGGTATTCACATGTCAAGGAGCTAGGGTTTTTGAATGAAAATTATACATACATTAGTCTCTAGTAGTGATTGTAAGCTCTTGCACTAGACATATGATCTCTAGATGAAGATATAAAGAACCCCAAAACCCTGATTTCCTCACTATACATGGAATGAATCATTCATAGTTGATAGGAGATATACCACTCTCATTTCTTACCCATTTCACTATTGTCTAGGCATATATCAAGCTCTTGATTCCAAATTTTAGTTAGCATATCTCCCTACACAATAAGTTTTAACTTTTGATTCCTCCCACACATATAGTTTATAGCTAAGTCTTTTTCTATCATTGCAATTTTATATTTATAGTAAGTTTTTAGAATGTATAATTTATAAATTCTTGAATTTTATTATTTTTATATTATTTTATGCATTTTTCACAATAGTGTTATCACTTAGGGTTTTATATAAATCCCAAATATGATAATAAGATATTGGTGAGCCAATCTCTTATTCGAATGTTACCAAACCCTAACCACAGATGTTGTTGGGTTTTATATCCTTATTTTTACTATTTCCATTTATTTTTTTAGGATTTTTAGAACTGATTTATTCTATTATAATAATTATTTTTTGGGTTTTATTGTTATATTATAGGGATAGAAAATAATCTCTTCTTCTTTCTAACCCTCAAGGTTGCGATAACTAATTTCCCTCTAATTATGGCATTGATATCACTCATAAGAAGTAATGTATCCCACCATATAGTTAAAAATTATTCTAATCAACCTATCCTTCCTCAAACCCCTCCACATCCCACATGTCCTCTTCAAGTTGTATGTATGAATGTTCAATCAAAAGCACCTATGGTTTGTGCTTGTGAGGCTCTAAAAGATAAAATAACTAGTATGGGAAAGTTAGTAGTAGAGTTAAAAGACAAAATAATTTTTAGTGAAAATATCACATTATTGGAACATATGTGTAAACAATATATAAAATTATAATATTAATCATGTTTGTACATCTCCATCTACCAATGTTGTTCTTAACAAGATTTCATATAAAAATGAGAAAATACAATATATTAAATCTATAGTAAGTGTTTAAAAAAAGTAGTAAAATGGATAATAAGAGTTCAAGTGAGATTCTAAGGGAAAATATTCAAAATAATTTGATCCTACTACCTCCTCTATATCCTCTAAGGAAATTAAAATACTATTGTGCATATCATAGAATGGACACCATATAGATCATTGTTTAGATTTGAAGTATAAAAGAAAAATATAATTTAAAATGTTGACATTATCATTGAGACATCACTTAATCAACCCACTCACCTTATGAGTTCATCTCCTAAAGCACGAGTGACAAAATTAGAAATAGTACAAAAGTGGTTACTAAAGGATAAATTAAGGTAACAAAAGGTTGAAAAGGCCCAAATAGCACAAGAAAAAGGATCAAAATTAAAAAATATAGTAATAAAAGTTTTAAAAATTTAAGATAGATCAAAAAGAGCACTAAAGTAATAATATTAAAAAGACAAATTACAAAAGGAACACTTTGAAAAACATAGGTTACAATAATAAAAAGTGAAATTACTATAAGAGAATTTGCCAATTCAAATTTAGGATAAATGAAAAATCATTATTAAAATAGGGCTTATAACAAATAAAAGTCAAAAACATGAAATAATTACAAAATATACATTCTTAAGTAGCATCATATTTTCTAGAGCCTTTGATTATTAATCCCCTCATATATGGAAAACAATGCACTAATGTGGTGATAAATAACACTATTGAAATGAATTTTAGTAGTATGTCACTCTTACAATTTCTTGGATATGATAAGAAACATTTGAGTAAGAGTAATTTATCTAAATCATTGATTGTATCCACTGAGTTACCTTGCATAATTGGACCAAAAACATGTTCAGTGGTATTTCACATCTATCCTAGTTTGGCACATTATAACACTAAATTTTGAAGATCATGGATGATAGAAATTGGGGAAACAATTGGTAAATATGACAACCATGTCAATTTTTCACTTGAAAGTGCAATGATCATAGTTTTAATATAATATAGAGTTTTATTCAAAGTAAGAGAAACAAATAGAATGCATGATTTCAGCTAGTATACAAAGAGATACAAGTAATGGCATATCACTAAAGGCACATGACATAATACACATTAAAAATGAGAAATTAGAAAGGTCAATGCCATATAATGGGGTAATTCCTTATTCATATAAATATGCAACAAAATACAAGAGTGGAATTTCACAAGTTCAAAAATCTAGATGATGATTATAACAATCCATATTGTTATGATCCTAATGACATTTTTTATGTAGAATATGACTAGGTTGATGCTACAAAACATACAAAATAACATGATACTCTTCATTATCAATAGATCATTATTAATTTGTTCAATATAAGATCTATTGATGGTAAGACTCTTAAGGAAGTCATCAATTAGTATCCTTCTCTATATTTCTCAATTCATATATATTAAAAAATAAAAAAATAGTCAAATATAACAAAATTAGGACCTATGCATATTATATGTACTTTGTCATACATCAATTTAATTGTGTATAATATTTTATACTTGTTTTATACATTTTTATATCATATATGCTTGATGATTATACATGAGTGATTATATATTAAATAAAATAATTTTTAGATTTAGTTGCAAGTGCATTCACCATTACACACTCATAAAATACATTTAGATAGGATCATTTTGGAGCATAAGAGCACACTAATCTAGTGTCCCTTAACCTAATATTATCTCAATGAGATCAAACTATCACCACTCAATTCCAAAGTACTCATAAGTTTCTTATAACATGTACATTCATTTGTTAGCTCACTAGGGTCTTGGTATACACAACTTATACCCTTATTTTCCCACATTATCTTACTCAAAACATATATCCTTACATAGTATTATATATTTTTATATTTCTCACTCACTAACATTGTGATATACTAATGTTTATCTTAGTTATCAAATATACCCATGTTACAACTTAACTCTTGTTGATCAAATTACATAATCATGCATGCTTTTATATTCTTTTTTCTATATTTTCCTATTATATGCATTCTTTATTTTCTTTGAGAACATTTGAATATGTCAATTCTAAGTGGATTTAAGCCTACATGTCTTTGTGTGTGTGTGTGTCTTCCATTTGTGTGTGGGGGAATTTTAACATGTTCTATGTGGCTCTAAGCCTCCATTGTTTTTGTATATGCATGTGAAGGAATTTTAACATGTTTTTTGTATGTGTTTTCTATTTGAGTGAGTGAGATTTTAACATGTCCCTTGTGTGTGGCCCCTTGGTGTAATAACCCCACTAAGTTTTACCTAAATATAGAATTAATTTTTGTAAATCAATTACACATATTCATCTTACAAATTTCACCATGAAAAATCTAATTAGTGATCTTTATCTAACTATATTTATTAGTTAACTAATATGTTTATATCTAATCCAATTATCCAAGGTCACTATGAATATATATAACAATCATGAATAATGTTGAGTAAATAATAAATATTACATCTATTCATAAATGAAATAGTACAAATACAGCCATGGGTGATACAACGTACAGCCACTACATTAGAATTATAAATTATAACTGATGTAGTTTTCAATAATACACAATACTATCTCAAATAATAAAACATGAAGTAAACCTCCATGGATCAGAGTCTTCATGGCTCAAGTGTCAATCTATAATCTTAATTGTAGTCCATAGTATAGTTATCCATTTGGGAGGGAGAACATCATATGATCAATTTTCCACACCAACATAGACCATAGATACCTCACACTATCTCCAAAATAAGAGGATGGCCCTACCTTCATGCATGGGTAGATAATGAAGGTGTAGGAATCTAGAGTAAAAACTAGAACCTGTGTGTTGAAGATATATAATACATAATGTGTATCATAAATAAATCCATTCTAACATGATATCACACAAATATGAAAACTATATGAACATATGAAATGACTGTTAAATATATAAACATTACTTAGGGAAAATTTCTCAATAAATAATGATATATAGGATCAGTCAAATTCATACACACCACTCAATCAAATTACACCTCATCTTGCATTAATGGTGTTAATTAATCCAATTGAATCTATCCACTACTTATATTAGAGTCATGAATGTGAGATTCATTTAAAAATATATAATAATATAAAAGCCATTAGATTCATTCAAAATATTTCACTTTAGATGATAAATGTGCTAAGTACAAAAATATCAAATACATTAATTTAGTCCATTAAATAAAATTCAATGAAGACATAACATCTATTTTATTACAAATAATAAACATAATAAAAAAATAGTCCTCAATATAACATACCATTTGGGTAATGATTTATCTATACTATCAGTTACTTAAAGCACAAAGAAATTTATAATGTTATTTGATCCCCAAAATAAAATCATAACACTGGCTTATATATTTTTCATATTCCACATATAAAACAAAAGCTAGTCCAAAAACATCATAATATGATTTATATTTAAAAATATTAAATACTTTATTTAAATGCTTTTATATAGAAGCATTAGAATATATACAAGCACCCGTTTTTACCCTGTATGGTGATAATGTTTTCAAGCACAACACTGTATTACATGAAAATACTATATTACATGCAATATACTCTAAGAATACATCCATTTTCCTTGACTTAGAGTATTTTGTATACGTAATGTATACATTTAGTCAATAAAATAGCCCAATATCCCCTTTTATAAATTGAATAAATCACAATGTACTTGTTTTAATTAAAACACATAGAATTTCATGTAATTCAACATTCATACATAGTTATCCATTTATACCAACTCCATTTAATCATATTACTAAATTCCATTTATTCAAATTAACATTTAATGTAAATGCATAAGATGAACACACACTAAGTCAATGATGCCTATTTTGATATAACAACATAGATTTGACCATATAAAATTCTTCATGTAAAATACATATAAAAATGCATACCCAAAAATCTTACCAACTATGCAAAGTTCTTATTCAAATTATAAACTAATCCAAATATGCAATAACAATACATAGTCAAGCTTAACATTTGTGTAGTTCAGTATAATGAAATAAATTGAAATATTAATATTTTTGTATCCACATTAACCTTCATTTATATATATCTATGCATATAATTGAATGGACAAACAAATAATTCACTCGTCCACCTACCCATACCAAAATTTATTTATTTAACCATTTCTTTACCATATCCATATATACGTAAATATGCATGTTATAGGATTCAAAAAATAACTCATATGAATACTATGACCTGGGTTTAAAATAAACAAAATTTATTTTGAAAACTGAAGCATAGAATTCCATTTAAAACCAAAGCCTTGATTTTATCTAATAGGTACCCTATACATAGTGTTTCTTTGAATGACATAGATGTTAAGGATATATATATATATATATATATATATATAGACACACACACAAACACACACACACACACACACACACACACACACACACACACACACACACACACACACACACACACACACACACACACACACACACACATCAATTTAGACTAAGTATATACATACATACATATAGAGTCTATTTTTTATAAATAACTTGTACATATATATACAAAACCCAATTATGTTTAGACACATTTGATCCCAAATTCCAATAATATTTATTTTTAAATACCTTAATGAATATATATCAAACTAGTTCGACAACAAACTAGTTCAAGCCAAATCAAATATACCCATGAAAAATAATCATTCCATGACTAAATAGATGTTTTTGAATTTAAAGAGGAGTTTAAGACAAAGCTCATTCATATCCTAATACAACCATGGAAATTTTATATGGATCTACCTAATTCCCATAGGTTACCCTAGGTTGGATGTGGGGTTCTATTGAGGCTGAGTCTTCTACAAGGCCCTATATAAAACCCTTATAATTTTTCATAAAATTAAGGCAAATAAAAACCCGATAATAATTTAAATTCCAAAACCCGTCAAATATTACACATATAGGAATTTAATTACAAAACCAACATGTGGATATATGAATGCCAAGGAAGTTGAATTACTCTTTTTCATTAACACGTTCACACCTTATTTTTCTTTATTCTTCTACTCTCTATATTTCATGTGATGTGTGCCTAAAATCCCTCCTCTATTTTATTTTATTCTTATCCATTAACTTACTCACCACCACCTTATCCTTCATTAATAACTAACTTAACTGACTGAAAAAATATGCATGTAAAAATAACTAAACAAAAATCCTACCATGTTATAGTCTACAACCATGTAGGCCATAATAAAAATTCCATAATGATTTTAAAAAAATTATGGTTAAACCAAAGTCAATGAGTGATTATAAAACCTAATCATATCAAGACTTTCAAAAGACTTAATAAAATAATCATTATTTAATCTAAATAATATCTACATGACATTGACTTAACATAATTCCATCATCAACTTCATGAAACTAATTATCCAAACCTAATAAACATCAAGTTTTAATAACCAATGTTATTCCATGCAAGTTCAAATATTGACTATCAATAATCCTTTTATTTCTATGGAATTACTATCAACTACTCAACATAATGACTATATAACATGGTTAATACAAATTTGTATTAAAAGACTATTATTTAATGTTAGGAAGTCATTCAAAAACAAATGTTAGGTTAACACAATTATTTTACTAAATAATTTTAAAATATAATCAATGTCTAATATATATTATAGATATTTAACCTTTAGTCAAATATTGAATCAAATACAATGACATTTTTGAATAATGTTATTGATATCTTTTGATAATAGGATAAACATATATTATAATGATAATCTTCTAATTATTATTATTATTATCTTAATCCTATAAAGAAAATAACACTAATGGAATCTATCTATACTTATTATAGCGATGCATACATAACATCAAATCATTATAATACATAACCATACCCAATAAGGTAGTAAGGTAAGTAAAAAAATATAAGTATTTAATCATTCAACCAAGAAATTACCTCATATAATATAATCTATGTATGACCAAAAAATTAGTGAAATCATTCAAACAAATCAACATGATGATCAAAATAAACTATATTAGTGAAATCATGAAATCATATAAAATGACCTAAGAACACAAAATATCACAACACTCATTCAAACAGACAAAAACAATACTACAACTATCTATTCAAATAATTAATCACATAATACAATATAATATGTGGTGTGTGCATGGGTTTCTAGATTCATTCTCTATCATCCCCCAATGTCTCCATCCAAACCACCCTATCTGTTGATGCTTTCCCTCTATCACACTCTGAGGGATGAATCTATCCTACATCCACCTCATAAAAATGAAGGTAGTTATCCTAAAACATCATTATATCCATAAAATATTGTTTTATAATTAACAAACATGATCATAATGTACATAATATAAAAGTATTACTAACTCATATCCAACAATCATGTAAATTAAGCAACACATAACTATTCCATAATCAATATATGACATAAATCTTAATCAAACATTAGTTAATAAATTAATCAACCATTATAATCCATGTATAAAATAGGTTATTCATCTTAAATAGAAATCAAGATGTGACATCTTTCCACCTAAAGCTAGTCATCATCCTGATAACATTAATTCAAACATAAATTTTAAATTTAAAACATCATTGAATAGAAAAGAATATAATATGCATCAATAAATCAAGAAAAAAATATGGAAACATCTTGTAAAACTTATCATATCCCTCCCAAGTGTCACTATCTTTAGAATATTGGTCCCACTATACCTTACACTATGACACTTCTCTATTATGTAATTTGAGTTTACAAGTGTTAATTATTTTGATTGGTTTTACTATGACCACCCAAAGTCTTGAATCTACAAATAATTCCAATCCAACACATGTGAAGGATCAACAATATACTTTTTAAGATAAAACACATCAAATATATTATACAAAAGAGCTATAACTGGTGGAAATGCAAGCTTATACACTACATGATTAACCACTTCCAAAACCTCAAAGGCTCCCACATATCTCAGTGAAAGTTTTGATGATTTATTAAATTTAATCAAGATTTTATGAATCTTAACCCATAGAAACACTTTATCACCTATATAAAAATACTTATCTATTCTCTTCACATTAGTATAACTTTTCTATTTATTATTGGCCTCATCTATTTTAGTGAAATTTTTATTATTATTGGAAAAGAGGAAAGAAGAAACTAAGTATAGCTATGGTTGAAAAAAACTAATTGATATTAAATGTATTGAATAAAAATATTATGAAGAGCTCATCTTTGTCTTGGGAGGATGACCTATAGATAAGGAACCACTAAAGCAAACTTTTTTGTTAGACAAATAGTTAGGTCGATTGCTTAGCGATAACTATATCCTAGAATCAAAATCTTCCTTGAGGGCTGTCAATCCACATGTTCTTAAAAAAATAAGTTTATAAATATAAAATAAAGGTACTTGCATCAATAATGAAAAGGTACTAAAATTGAATACAAAAATGCTTACTTAGAAAATAGACTCAAAATTATTAAATTAGTGATAAATTAATTAATATTAATTCTAGGGGTTGGGATATATTTCAAAAAATCCAAAAGGGTTATATGAACAAGTAGGAATAGAAAAAATTAGGTTTTATTTGGTGTTGGTGGTTGAAATTAGCTTGTTGTTTTTTACTACCATAATGACCCTTAGTGTTTGGGATGACTATTAGTAGTTAAGGTGACCATAGATATTCAATCTAACCATTGATGGTTGGAGATACCATCAATGGTTGAGGCAATCATTGATGGTTACTGTGTGTAAATTTGGGTTGGTATAAGGCTATTTGATGAAATCCAAAAGATGGATTCTAAGAGGTCTGTAGGACCTAGGTTGATTTTGAAATGGAAATAAAGTAAATAAATGCTAGGAAATAAGTACTTGTCTTACTATAAGTTGATTGGGTGGATGGTTGAGGTAGTTGACCAATTAGTGGGATCTAGCTCAATTCTGACAAAGTAACGGTGCTTGAGAGCTTGGTGGAAAATTGGCTTTCTGATATGATTGTTGGATTCTTAGGTTACTAATAGTAATTGACCTATAAAAAAGAAACTCTTAGATGCACAATCTCTTAAACACAATTGTAGATAGATTTCACATCTTTAGTCCTCTCTCTTATAGGAAAGGAAAGAGAGTTACAACAACATATGAACTAGGCCTTCAAAATTTAAATCATCCGTGAAATGACTCATAACTAGAATTAGATGTGAATTTTTTAGAAAATCTAGGTAGGTGACTTACATGTTAGATGTTAAGGAGGTGGACCTTGAATGTTAATGGTTAGGGTGATCATTGGCAGTCACCCTGACCATCAACAGTCAAGTACCAAAGGGTAAAAAGACCTAAAATGTTAGGTTCATCTAGTTTATCCAAACTATTTGTGTGTTATCTCCATCAAGGGTTGAAGGGTTAAATGGTCCCAAGGGGGTCAAAGGGGTATTTTGACATTCATAATCATAGTGTGTAGATTTCTTATGTCTATATTTTCCCCCTTTTTATTATGTGGCTTTAAATAAATGAGCTACAAAATAAAAAATTATTACTGGTCAAAGGTTTGATTACCCCAAGTATGGGAAGAGGTGTTCCCCCTCAAATCGAGAGTTGATGAGGAAAAGTAGAATTGGGTGTGGGTTTGATAAGTGGTATATAGTACATAGTGCATTACTAGGTGGTGATAAAAGGGGTGGGCATTTGAAATGAAAACATGCACACAAAATGTGACTAAGTACAATAGCCAATATCACACATAGACTAAGGTTGCCAATGTTGGTAAAAATAAGGTCAGTTTTAGAAGTATAAGTGATAGGGTAACTAGTCCATAGCATTGGTTATAGTTGATCAAGTTACTCTATAATTCTTCTATATAGGGTTGGTGTTTTTGTAGGTATCCAAGGTAGGAAATTCTCACTTAAAAAACACAAATGGTTTGGACATGCACTAGGTGTGCAAATGCTAATGTTCAACATGGAAAAAAAATCTAGTGTAGTCAAAAAGACCAAACAAGGTTATCATAAAATATGCAAATAGTTTGGGTAAAAAATGGCCAATGTCAAGGTGGACATGGTATAATAGTTGGTTGGAGAAGGGTAATCTTTAAAATTTCAAGTTTGGTTTGGGGGAGATTAAGTGATCTCTAAGGTTAGACACTTAGGTTAGGTGCCTAAAAAAGTTTTAAAAATGGGCTCTCCTAACCGTCGATGGTCAAGGGTCCTAAAGTCAACCATCGATGGTCACCCTAACCATTGATTATTAGGCAAAAACCCTAAAAAGCTAGGGATAAAAAGTGAATGAAATTTCATTTTCAATTTCAACTTACTTGACTCTATATTTTTTATCCATTCTAGTGATTGTTTGATTTGGATTTTTTTTCAAGAAGTTGGACTGATTCGTTCTTTGAGGTGGTGTTTGGTTATTGGTTGAGTGTGTTTGTGTTGATTTTTTAGCTAGCACCCAATATGTAGGGTAGATGATGATATCACCAAGTAATAGGACATAATCTTCAACCTCAGTAGTGATCGAGGAATGAGGTAGGTAATGTTATGAATTTGTAGATTAGTTGATTTGGTTAGTTGATAGTTGAATTTGTGCTATGTTATAGTTATTGTAGAAATTAGGTTTGGGGGTTTTCCCTAATTTAGGTTTTGGGTAAAATTAGGAAATGTAGAAGATGATATTTTAATTTGGTGTAGGATTCAATTTGGGGTTCGGTTATAATAGATATTTAAGTAGGTTAGTTATTCATTTTTTTATGTTTTGGCTATGTCTTAGGTATGGATAGTCTTAGGGTTTCATCACTGGTGGTTACACATAGTGACCATCGATGGTTAGAGCTGATCTTTGATGGTCAACCTAACCATCGATGGTCAAAAAACAAGAGAAAAAAGGTTTATGGGACTTTTTATGGTTAGTTTAATTGTTGGTGGTTGATCATGGATGAAAAAATATTGACTGGACTGCCGATGATTTAGGAAAACTATCAGTAGTCAAGCATTGTTAGGAGAGGGTTTTAAAAGGATGTAAATGAATGGTTTGAAATGTTTTGAAAGTGGTGTGGGTAAATGAAAGTGTGTGTAATATTAAGGTAGGTGATGTTCAAATAGGAATAATGTGTTGCATTGAAATTTGATTTGATGGTTTAGGGATGGTGTTATAGGCTAAGGTAGAATGTTGAAAACTTTATTGGTTAGGGTAGATGTTTTATGGGAAAAGTGTTAGGTGTTGTTGTGATAGGTTAAGATAGATGTTTGAATGTTTATGGGTGAGGGTTATTTTAAATTTATAGAGGTAATGTTGTATATGGTTGTGGGTTAGTTTGGAATAGGTTTAAAGAGGCAAGTGTAAGTTGATAATAAGGTCAATTTAGAAATGAGCAATGATTACATGTGCTAACTTTGATTTTTATAGGCACAAGACCAAATCTAAATGAAGGATAGAGTGTTAAGGATATTTTATAAGGTCCATGGAGGGATGATTGGTGATGATTGGATGCATATAGAGGAGGTTGGTTAAGGATCCATGAAACATTATTAGTGGTTCCCATGAGATGTGGTGATGATAGTGTCCCTCATTAAGAGATGGGATCCAACCACTAACACCTTCCTACTATCGATATGAAATATTACCATCCTCTTAGAGGATGTCCATAAGATTACATAGCTACCAATTTTAGGAGAGCCAATATAACATTTGAGATTGAGGAGAGGGATGAGTAAATGGAGCTATTATATGGTGAGGATCAAGTTCAGGCAATGTTTCATTTAGGTGGTTTTTGTTATAGGCCACTATACTAGAGGGCTCTAGATGAGAGATGGCTGATGACAATGACAATGATGGTAGTGTCCTATTTCCCATTTCTTGATTTGAGTAGTAGATGATTTCCTTATCTACTACTAGAAGTATTGGTAGAGATGTTACTTGGGAAGACTATGTTTAAGTAGGCACTAGTCTTATTACCTCTAATAAATAAGGAGTTCTATGCATTTAGAGCTCATAGATGATATGGGATCAGTGTTGGATTTGTGCTTCATTGCTAGGCATATGATCATATTGAATTTTTGAGACCCTTGGGGATACCATGGGATGTTTATGCACAGACATATTATATAGTTAGTTTCCTAAGATGGAGGGGATATTATGCTTTGATAAGTGATAGAGGATGTGTTAGAAATATTGACTAGTTTTAAAATGTGTTAGAGGATTTGGTTATAGGTGATATGGTCTTGATACCATATGTGGGTTGGCTTAGGTGGGCCCACTATAGTTATCATACTCTATCTTTGCATAGTTAGAGATGGATATATAGGTAGAGAGAGGGGAGATATAGCTTATCCCCTTTGATCAAGTTTGGAGGTAGTTTAGTCTCGTAAAGGGGATTCCTAATTCATTCCCTAGATACAAGAGGGAGGATGTAGAGTTTTTGTTACTTGATCCATAGCCAAAAAATGTAGTTTTTTACCATGAGGAGTTGCCTATGAGATCAGGGATAGATGATGTTTGTTTTGTTGATGGCTATGTAGGATGATACCAAGCTTGATATGCAATAGCTAATTTTGGGTAGGATGATGGGGGTTAGCATGATATAGATGTGGATCTTACTAGAGGATAGGTATAGGATGGTGGTCAAGATTAATAGGTATGGGTCATAATAATAGCTATATAGGCCTAGATTATATGTTGATAGGGATAGATCATTGCATTGTAGGGTTAGATTGTCATTTTATAGGCTCAGGTTACCATGTTGATAGGAGAGACAAATTAGGTGAGGATCTCCCCTAGGTTAATGACTCAATAGAGAGATACACTAAGGCAAAGGGTAGGAGTTGTGTTAGCACTAGTAGGGGGATCATTTGATACAATCCCAATGACATGAACTTAGCCATGGTTGAGGAGTTGAGATTCTATGAGGCTATAGTGTTGGTACGATGTCCATAGGAGTTGAGATATGGAGAGAACAAGGTCAATTTGGTAGGTGGTCTAATTATGGATACTCTAGGATAGTGGGCCTCTATATTGAGTGTACATATAAGCATCCCAAGAGGACCAACACAAGATGGTAGTGTAAGTGGAGGATCAAGAGGGGTTATTGGTAGTGGTGCCCCAAGGGCATGATATATTACATGATATATGTGCATGTTGTTGATTTTTGATACTGGCCTACATATCAATGATGTAAAATATACATTAGAGAGAGAGATGATATACATTTATTATATGTATTATATATGTGTACACTTTATGACGGTTATTTGACTCACAAGCTATATATATGTGATCTTTGTTTACTGCCCATGCTCATGTTGTATAGTTTGAATTTGGTGCTTATTGCTTATAATGTGATGTTTACATTATTTATGGATTATTCTTATGTTATGGTTGTGTAGATGCTAATATATGATTAGCTAGGCATGAGTTGGTTTTGGTTTATGGTTATGCTTCTTGATTTCTCATGACATGCTAATTTTTAGTGAGTATTTTGGATTTAATTATTTTTAGACATGTGGTGGAAAATGGTTGATTTGTTTAAATACTTATGGATGTGATTATCATGCATGGTATGGTTATGCTTATGCTTATGATTATCCTTATTCCTAATGTTTATGATAAAATAAATGAGGTAGTTTAATTAACAACACTAGATGGGAGAATAAAGAATATAATCAAGAGACAAACACCACAATGAAAATATCAAATAGTCATGATAGAATAAGCAAAGATCATGGTGATTCTTCATTGACAAGGACTAAAATAGAACCGAAGTTGGATTGGATTAATGAACATAAGCCCTTCAAAGGCTTTACATGAGTGTTCTTTAGTTGGTTAAAAAGTGTCTTGGCCACATAATGTTAAGTAATATCAAAAATCCCTTGCTTACAAGGGATATGGATGAAAAATGGAACCTTCTTGTGAGACTAGCATGACTCTTCTATAGGTGTCTAAAGAGTTAGTATAAACAAGTCTATGCCAAGATAGAGTGTAGACTGATCAATATAATGAGTCTATTTATGAAATTTTATTGTGGATCACACCCTATTATGTTTCTTAAGAGCCAATTGTGAATTTCAAGATTATTTTGATTTAGTTTTGATTGTGATAAGGAATCCTTTGATTTATTGTTATATATGGGAAGCTGATCGATGTAGGAAGCTTTCAAGAAATTGTTATGCTTTAGATAAATGCTTTAATCCACCATCCTTGAAGGGAATGGTCTAAGTTTATATTATTTATTTGATGATCTTGATAGATATTATTTGAGAGAGAAATTGACCTTATTTTGTAAAAGTTTAAATAACTATCCTTTAAGGGAGTAGTTTATGAACACTAAGAGTGACCCATGATTACTAATGATTGGGATGGTATACTTTTGATTGATTTGATCTTGCTTAACATAGATATGCTTAGTTTGTCTTAGTTTTCCACCTTTAAAGAGGAAAAACTAAGGGCACAAGAAGTTTGGTTAGAGATAAAGAGGCTTAGGTGACAATGATCATGGGGATCCATCCTAAAAAGTGGTGGAAAGTACCATAAGAACCATGCCATGAGTAGAGTTATGGTACCCATTGTTCAATATTACACTATGACTATAATGGATAATCATATAATTAATTTTTAATCAATTTCCCATAAAATAGGGAGATGAATGTGGGTGGATAACAAGGGATGAGCTTAAGTTAAATAAATGGCAAACTTGATCTTTATTAATAAAAGAATGGGTGTAAATGCAAAGCATTAAGGGGATCAGGCTTTGGGTGGCCCTTGAGAGAATATAATTGATAAGCTCTTGATCCATACTTATGGGTTATGATATAAGGTCTAAGATAAATGAAATTAAACTTGCTCCACTTTCTTTTTTCCATATTAGTGACATGTTGATTTTCCTTTAGGATGAGGTCTCTGATATTAAATTCCAACACTTTAAGGTGTTTTTTATAGGAATTTTTTATACACTCTTGGTAGGCATGGAGTTGGGTGAGGGATAATAGATGATGCTTGTTGAGTAACTCTAGATGGGATAAATGGTGCTGATGATAATTGCTCTAACAAATGAGATATTGCAAAGATATGCAAAGAGAGAGCATTTAGACTTCTAGAGGCAAGATAGCCTCTACTCTAAACATAATAAAAAATGAGGTAGCACTCATAGGGGTTATAATGATAGTATGATATTCCCATAATGCAAAGGGGGTGTGAAAATGTAAATCCTAAATTGATTCATTATCCATTTTAGTTAGCATGTTATTAAGGGTTTTTTTAAAGGCTTATTCTTGTCCATTCACTTGAGGGTGATAGGGAGAGGAGAAACTTAACTTGATGTTTAATTCATCACATAAACCCTAGAATTGATTTTTCTTAAAGGATTTACCATTATCAGTGATAATATTATGAGGAACACCAAAGCGATAGATTATATGATGGTTGATAAAGTTGACAATCTTCTCTTCTTTGGTTGATACTAGAGGAATAAACTCTACCCACTTGGTAAAATAATCAATTATAGTGATCATAGAATGGTGTCACTATGAGGAATGGGGATTAATTTCCCCAATGAGGTCTAGAACCCATTGTGAAAGGGTCAAAAATTTGATAGAGACCCAAAGGTGATGGCTATGTGCATGATGCAAATTAGCATGTTGTTGACACTTAACACACTTTTTCACATAATCATAGTAGCCTTGGTTAAGGTTAGGCCAATAATAACTGAGATGGAGGATGTACTTAGCTATAGTGAGGCTACTAAAGTGACCCCCATAGATTCCATCATGTGTTTCTCTGATAGTGTGAGAGGCTTCACAACTATGCAGGCAACATAAGAGGAGGCTATCAAAGTTGTGTTTATAAATAATTCCTCCCATAATGGTATAGTGTGAGGTAATATGAATAAATTCTCTTTGATAATTCTTAGAGAGGGTAGAAGGAATTATGCCAAAGTTAAGGTAGTCAAAGGTTTGATAATACTAAATGTCAAATTGGGTCTCTTCCACATTAAAAATGGTGGGAGAATTTGGTTCGACATAGGAAGATTGGGTAAGTCTATAGATAATGATATAAATCTTAGAGTATAATAGTATATATGGTATCTAAGAGGCAAGTGAAGCCATGGTGTTAGTGAACTTGTTAGTAGATTTTTGGGTTGATTGGATGTGGTAGTGCTCAAATTATGTTAAAAGTTCATCAACTAGTTGCTATTACTATTGAAAGATATCATTCTTACACTGGTAAGATCAATTAATTTGATTGACCACAATTTTGGAGTCACCAAAGATATTGATAATTTTTGTAGTCTAAAATCCTATCACTAGGGATTCATATGTATCCATACTATTGGTATATTTAAAATCAAGCTTGAAAGATAAAGGGAAAGGCTCACTATCAAAGGGGATATGGATGATACCAACTTTCCCATCACATTTACATTTTTAAATATCAAATAACATCATGACTTGATGGGTAAAATTTGATTGAGAGAGGGTCTCAATGGACTCATCTAGAAACTCAAGGGGAGGGGGTTAGTTATCTGTTAAAGGTGCCTCAACCAATTGGTCAGTAATGACTTGCCCCTTAATTAACTTCTACTAGAGGATATAAAGATCGAACTCTACTAAGAGCATGAGCCACTTGGCCATATGTTGGTTTTGATATGGCTTAGAGTGCATGTACTTGAAAGGGTTAGTGTTGGTTATGACATAGGTTTTACGGTTAAGAAGGTAGTGGTGAAGATTGGTAGCCATGAAGACCAAATCTAGGCAAAGTATTTGGGTATGGGTATACTAATTCTCATACTCTACAATCATGTGGATAAAGTAATATATAACTTCCTCTCTATGTTTTTCATCATAGTGAGCTAGTATTTCCCCTAGGGAATGGTTAGTGGTAGAGATATAAAGGTAGAAAGGTTGATTATCCTTGGGATGGTTGAGGATAGGTGGTGACAAAAGGTACTCTTTGAGTGAATCAAATGCCTTTTGATAATTTCTATTCCATTTGAAAGAGACATCTTTCTTCAGAAGGTGGTGGAAAGGTTGGCACTAGTTCAAAATCTAGAAAATGAAATGATGAATGGATTGAAGCTTTCCCTATAGGATACAGAGTTGCTTGAGGTTGATCAAAGGAAAAATTTCTAGGATTTCTCTAATTTTGGCAAGATCAACTTTCATTCCATGAATGGAGACAATAAAACTAAGAAATTTTCCTAAAAAGACCCTAAGAATGCACTTTTTAGGGTTAAAATGGACATGATAGTGGATAAGCTACTCAAAGATTATTTTGAGGATACCTAAGTGATCCTTTCAAAGCTTTTATTTTCTAATAAGATCATCCACATAGTTCTCTATAATCTTATGGAAAATATCATGGAGATATAAGTCATGGCATATTGGTAGGTTGCACTAACATTCTTTAAACCAAAAGTCATGACTCTATAGTATAGTGTTCCCCATGGGGTGGTAAAGGTAGTTTATGCTAATCTTTAGGTGTGATTAATATCTAATTGTAACCTAATAAGCCATCCATGAGAGATAACATCTCATTTTTGGTTATAAGATCAATAAATTGGTCAATTTTAGGTAGAGTAAAGTCATCATGGGGGTAGGTGAGGTTCAAGTCACAAAAATCCACATAAATTCATAGTCCCCCTATGGCTTTAGTGATAGGTACGATATTTGAGATCTATTAGGGGTAGTTAATAGGTTGAATGAAGTTTATAGATAAAAGACTCTAAAGCTCTTCCTTGATGAGAAGGGATATGCAAGGATGCATATGTTAGAGATTTTACTTCATAGGCTTGGCATCATGATGAGTTACTATGTTATGGGTAGCTATGGTGGGGTCAATTCTAGGAATATCACTATAGGACCAAGTAAATTCTATGTTACAGTCTTGGAAGAAAGAGAACTCTTAAAGTTCCTTAGCATTTAGTGATTGGCCAAGTTTGAAAATGTGGGGGTTATCTAAAGTACCCAAGTTGATATCCATGATAGATTTGTTTAACACAGTCAAGGTCTCAAGAAGAATGGATTTGTGGATTGAGGAATCTAGGGCACTAAAGTAGGTGAGGATAGAATCATTATCCTAATACTAGATAATGTTAATGGTAGGAGAGTCTTCTACTATCATTTCAAGATGGATCAAAGGGATGGTTATGGTTTACCTCTCCTTATAATAAGTTAGGGGTCCTAGGATGATCATGTTGATGAAAAAGTTAGGTGGGTTGATGTCATCATCCTCATATGAAAGTGGGGAAAAGGTTGGTGAGGAAGGGGTGTCTTCCTTAATAATGGTGGTGGTACATGGTTTAGGTTGCTTCTTATCGATTAGGATGAAACCAAGCCCATGCTTCTCATGTGGCTTCCTAGTTTTGATGGTGACAAATTCATATGGGCCATGCACATATTTCCCAAGACCAAAGCATTTCCAAGCACACCAATAAAGGTATGTCTTGGTGAAGTTTGGTTTATCTAAATAAGAGAATCAACAGTGAATGGTCGAGGTGGAAGAGAGGTGGTAGAAGCACCAAGGGATTTTTTGAGTCCCACATAGACAAAATGAATCTAATAGTGGGGAGGTCTAAAGGGAATGATAGTTCTGACATTGAGGTCATATTCTGATTAGTTGTTAAGTTTCTCATACTCATGGGGAGTAGGGAAAACATCAAGTGTTAAAAGGCAATATTCCCCTAGCAAAAGGCGATGGAATGTGGATTCCAAATGGTCTATGGTAGGGATTTTGGTATGAAGGTATAGATGAATAGTTTATTCCTCATCAGTGGAAGGAGGTATGATATTTGCTTCAGTGGTTGAAGGTTGGGTTTTAGCTACTAAGGGTGTGTTGGATGGGGGTATGAGGACATTGCTAGCATTATAGGTCATGTTGTATGTTGAGAAAGGACTTGGGTTAGTCTAGATGGTGATGACCTAGCCTTCATGCTAAAACTTAATGTAATGGTAGAGGGTAGAGGGAACACAACCCATAGAATTCACCTTCTACAACATATAAAAGTTTAGGGAGCATGCAAGGTCCTACATAGATATGGAGGATGATAGTTTCCAAGGTAGTGGCCATGGTATCATTGAAAGAGCAAAGGACATCCAAAGATTTGGAAATTACATTTTTTAACAAGTTAAGTTGGTTTTAGGCATGTGAGGAGATGATGTTAATGATAGCTCCCCAATTAATCATGACCCATTTAATGTAGGTTTGGTTAATCTAGGTAGTGATAAAGAGAGGAATATTTGTATCTTCAAGATGGATAGAGGGTATTTTTGAATCCTTAAAGGTAACAAGGTTGGAAATCTGAATGGCATTGATAAAGGTGGCTAGAGGTTAGGGGTCACTGAGTTTAAACTCAATAGATTGCAAATCCTCTAGTAGTGATTCGCAATGATGGGGATAGGTAGAGATCAACTCATACAATCTCATATTTGTTAGGGTATGATGAAGTTTCTTGAGGATAAATCTCTTGATGGATTCTAAGGGGTTAGATTAGGAGGCATCTAAGATAGACACCTTGGGTTTGGTCAAAGATGGAGATGATTGGATATAGGTTAGTTGGGATTTTGAAGATGGATATGTCTAAGGGATAGACACCTTAGGTTTCCACTTATCCTTATATTGTGATCTAGTAACCACATTGATAGTATAGATAGAAGGATAGGTTGAGGTGGTAGACTAGTTAGACTCATCTTCACTCTTAGGTGAAAGTGGATAAGTAGGTAAGTGCTGAGTAGGCATAGTTAAAAATTGGATTGGTATGGGTTACATAGGAGGTTTGTCTATTAATATATCATCATCATCATAAATTCTATGGATAATGGTTTAGAGATCTTTGTATTTCTTGATATCATGGCTAGGTGTCTTATGGTAAGAGAACACATGGTGGTCATTGCACCAAGTATGATTTGAAGTTGAAGGGTCAAAGGGCTTAATGGGTGGTAGGGATAAATAAGAGGTTTGCAATAACCTATGGAGAATAGTCTAATAGGATTCAAATAAAGGTGGTAAATGTGTAGTGTTATTTACTTTGATAATTGAGGTAAGAGGTTATTTGGAGATAGGTTTGGTGGTAGGTGTTTTAGTTAGGGTGGTATGCTTGGTTGATGGAATTGGTTTAGGCAAGGAGTTTGATAAGATAGAGGTGGAATATTTCAAGGTAGGTAGCTTAGGTATTATCATCATGGTGAAAATAGGTGTGTAAGAGAGTAATTGTGAAGGTGTCACCAAAAGAGGTGGTGAGGTTTTGGTAAAAGAAACTAGCCTCCTATTCAAGTTAGAGGGATGAGGCCCCAAAATGGAGGTAAATTTTGAGGGAGGAAAAGTTTTGGCCTTCTATCCTTTGTTTGTCTTTACCTCTTTGGTTTCTTTGGTTTGACATCTGGTTGGTGGGCTTGAGGGGATTAGGTCCACTTTCATAGATGTGTGACTATGGCTTTGTGTAGGGAGGATACCAAGGTTCTTGGTAGATCTACTTGGGATGATAGTATAAGGATTGGAATATTTTGTCTTAGTTGGATTAAATGGTTGAGGGTTTGTTGATTTGGTGGAGGTTTTAGTTGGTTGGTTAGGGGGTTTTGTTGTTTGGGTAGATATGGCAAGAGGTTGGTCAATGGAAGTGGTGGGTTGGTCTGATTGATAAAAGGTTGGAGGTTTTGGTTGGGTAATATAAGGGAGGCCTAATTTATATTAGAAGGTAGCTAAATCCATGTCAAGATTGAAGATAAATTCCAATTTTTGCACTAACCTAGAAAATGGTTTATAGGTTGTTTTAATTCCCTGAATGGTGGATCTAAAGGATAACCCCCTAGGTGGAGACATAAGGATGGCAGCCTCATCCTCTTCCTCAATCAAAAGATGTGAGGTTGAGATAGGTGGTTCCTCCATGGGATGAGTAGACATGGTGGTTTCCTCTTTGGCTTTGATATCTAAAGGGGGAGTGGTTTTTTTGGTAGTTAAAGGTGAAGGTGAGGTGGCAATGGTTGGTTGTTCTAGTATATCAAATAAAAGGGTGGCTAGTGGATCCACTTATTTAATAAGTGGAGGGATAAAGGATGGAACTTCCTTATTTTGGGTGTCTAAATAAAGGGAAGGTGAGTCCAATATCTTAATATATGGTGGAGAGTTGGAAGACTGGTTACTAGGTGACTCAAAAATGAGTGCATTAAGGACCATATTAATAGTGTGGGCATCGTGAGAGCACTCAACTATGTTGTTCTCATTTTTTGTGGGAGCATGGTTTTGAAAAGGTTACCTAAAGATATCAAGGGCTTGGTTTGGTGGTACATTTAGGTTGTCCAATGTGAGATCCCCCTTGTAAATGAGGGATTAGAAAATACTCTTGAAGGTATTGCACCTACTAACATCATGCCCTATCATGCGGTGGAAGGCACATAGATCATTCTTGTTGTACCAACTAGGTGCAGGATGAGAAGAGTCAAATTGTTAGGGTGTTTTAATAGGAGGGAGTTGGAAGATTTTAGCCTTCAATAACTTCTCTAAGACAGAATCATAAGATTATTCAGGTAGAGTGAATTGATTTTGGTTGTTCTAGGTTTGGTTTCCTAGGTATTACTTTGAAGAACTAGAGGAATTAGATTGGTTGATAGAAGTTGGAGGAACGGCTTTAAGGACAACCATGTTTGTAGTTTCTTTGCTTTTGGTGTTGGTATTGGACTAGTAGCTTGACTTGGAGGTAGAAGCCTCATTATTTTTATAGGTTAAATTCTTGTTTTTGAGCTTTATCTTTCCTTCATCAATGGATCTATTATCTAACTTCCACACCATGGTAAAAGCTTCATCAAAGGTTTGGAGTGCTTTGGACATGTAGAGAGGAAATATGCTTGGCACATACCTGAGCAAAGAGCTTTATGAGTTCATGTTGAGGTAAGGAAAAGGAAAGTTGGTTAATCAAGATCCTCCAATGAGCCACAAAATCTACAATGGATTCATCCTCAAACTTGAAAATAGAATAGAGGTTAGTGATAGAAACTTTCTTAAGATATTGTTTAAAAAATGGTCCAATAAGGTTTGACCTAGTTAGGTGAAGGAGAAGATAGAATGCTTGGATAAGACACTATACCAATCTAAGTCTAGGCTAGATAGAGACATGGGGAAGATGTGGATAATAATGGCATAATCATAGGTAATTAGATAAAATTCATGCCTAAATTCCCCAAAGTGTTGTTGGGGATCATCCTTACTTTGAAACTTAAAGAACTTGGGAAGTTTTCATTGGGGAGGATATGGCTTGATATGTATGCATGGATGGATGGATGAGCTCATTATATATTTGGTCATATGACAAGATATTATGATCACATAAAATAGATGACTCTAACATGGTCATCTTATCCATAATCATCACCATTAGGTCTGCTTGGGGTTGTGCACTTAGAAGTTTATAAGATGTATATTACTGCGATGGTTAGGAGACATGTTGATAGTGGGTAAAAGTTTGGGAGGCTACCACATATGGGCAAGTGGATGTCAATAGTTGGGTGGAGGATACATAAGGGTAGGTAGAGATAGGTGGTTGGGTAGTGGGTATATGCCATTGTGGATTATAGATATATCTAAAGGTTGGTCTAAGGGGTGCTTGTTGGATAGGAGTGATAGTTGGGTTAGTAACTAATGAAAGGGTGGTGACCCTTGTGCTAATTAGTGGTAAGGTAGAGGGTACTAACACCACAAGGTTTTGAATAAGAGTGGTGGTTGATGGGTTAAATGTAGATAAATTAAGGTTGGTAGTGATTTAGGTAGGCACTCCTATATTGGAGGAGTGGTTGTTAGGAGTAGAAGGTATAAGGGTAGTGGTGGTTTGGGTTGGTTGGTTCACTATGGTAGTTTTAAAGGGATTATTGGTTGATGAGTAATCTTGGGTAGTTAATGGTTTGGTAATAACCATGGCGATAGAGGTACCGCCCATGAGATGGAGAGGCATACCATAAGGTGGATCTATGGATGGAGCCAAAAATGGGATACAATAAGACATGGTTGTAAGGTAATATTGCAAGGCTGTGAGATTCTTATCTAGGAAAGTGGTAAAATCAACATCTCCTTGGAGAACCCCCAAGGGAAGGTAGGACTTCTTAAGGAGTGAGGAGATTCTATTAGTTCATAAATATAGTCCATGGATGAAGATATAGAAGAGGTAGGTTGTATTGGTGATGGGTTTTGCTCTGCAAGGTCTTTTCATTGTTGGTGCATGAGAACCATGCAAGATAAGGGAAATATAAATTGCAAAAAACCTCACTAATCAAACAAAGACAAGAAAAGAAAAGATGAAAGAAATCAAATCACACTCTAAAAGATGCATTAAACCCTAGAGTTTTAATTAATATCACTTTTGGCTTATGCCTTAAGAAAATGTATGACTGAGATTGGTTTGTAGAGAGGGTACTAAAAAGGAATTCTAAGGTTTGTTTTAGTTTGTGTTTAGGTTATCAACAATAATCTATATTGGAATCAATATGTGGCTTGGTATTGGGGCCTACCCCCTCACTTCACATACCATAGTGATAAGGGTGTTGGGTACTTAGCCAAAATATATTGATATCAAAAGTTTATACTCAACTAGAGAGCTAAGTTGGTCCTCCCCTTGGTAATGACCTCGAAGTAAGATCACCAAGAAAAGGTAAGGTTATCACTATGTGATAAAATCCTAGTCAAGCCTTGTCTCAATTTTATGTGATATTTAATTGGTGAAAGTGGTTTGGATTATTTGTGTGTAACAAAGAGTGAAGATATAATAGATTACTTTGTCTTTTAAGTTAAGCTATGTGAACTAAACTTTCTAGAAATTGATGTATGTACTTAATTTTAAGCCCAAAAGAAATTTTTGATTTTGTTAATGAGCATAGAATAGAGAGAGAATGTAAGCAAACAAGAACCCAAGTAAAGACACAAGGGTCCCACCAGGCATGCTATAATGTTTCAATGAATTTTTGTTTATTATTGGCAAAGAGGAAAGAAGAAACTAAGTATGGGTATGGTTGAAAAAACCTAATTGATAGTGTGCACATTGAATGAGAAGATTGTGAAGAGATCCACTTTGGCTTGGGAGGATGACCTATAGATAAGGAAGCACTAAAGAAAACTTGTTTGTTAGACAAATATTTGGGTGGATTTCCTAGAGATAGCTAGATCCTGAAAGCAAAAGCTTCCTTAGGGGCTAACAATCCACATGTTCTTAAACAATTAAATTTATAAATAGAAAAGAAAGGTACTTGAATCAATAATCAAAAGGTACTTATTAGTAAATTTGGCTTGTCAAGGCCAAATTACTATGCCTATTATCTAAAATTTTCCCCAAAATAGTTAATTTCCCAATGTAGCTGGTCAAACTAGTCAATTATGGTCTAAAAATGCAAATTTAGGTTTAAAAATGACAAAAATGGGGTTAAAAAGAATAAAAAATGATTTAAAAAGTTATCAAATTATCTCAAAAGATATTCATGTTCAAAAGGGTAAAAATAGCCCAAGTTTAAAGTTTCAAATCATAAAAAGGTCATTTAATATGTTAAGTAGCCAAAAAAGCCCCCAATTGAACTCCCACATGCCAAATTTTCCAAATAAAAAGTTAGAAATATGAAAATATGCATGGTATCAAGAAATTATTCTCAATACTTCCATTCTAAGTGGTGGGAAGCCTTAGTTCTCTTTTAAAATGGCAAAAGAGCTTGTTTTTACCTATTTCACAAGCAATAGTAAAAAATAAATATGAAATCTATACATACAGGGAAGGGGAAGTCATTTATAATGAATTAACAAGATTAAATATTAATTTCATGGATTTTCATGGCCATATAGGCCCAAAACCATCTTATTTTTGGTTTCTTGCTTATTGGCATAGAGAGACATGCCTGTATAATTTTTACTAGTACAGTCTATTGGAGGAGAGTGAAGGTCTGAAATTTGGGGTAAATAAACTATCCAATTTTTTTCAAAATAGGATTCTCTATGCTCATGAACCATCTAGTTGATTTTAGGGAAAATTATGCTGCTTAACATCTAGAAAGGTAGTCAATTTTCTTCAATTTATCTTCACCTAGTTAGAGTTTTGGGAAATTTCAAATTGTTTCAAAATATTTAATACTTTATCTACCCTTCCATGGTATCCATTATTTTTTATTAATCCATTTAATTGTCAAATATAGTTCCTAAAGTTAGCCAATCAATTTTCACTATTGACAAGCTTGCAAAGGAGAATTATATGGTTCAAAGAGAAGGGATTAACTTCAAGTTTTCAAGTAATTGTGTCCTTTAGGGTTTAAAAAAAGTTTTCATGACTTTAATGAATGTTTATCAGGGAATTATTTAAGATTCATCGCTAAGTAATCCCATCTTCATGCTTTCTAGTGTCTCAAATGAGCAAGTTTAGCATTTTTTGAGGAATTTTTTTTTACAAATTTTAAGGTTTTTGGAAAAACTATGTTGCAATTTCATATCCTTTCATTCATTCTATGGATTCCAAAATGTTTTGATAAGATTTTAGGGATATACCTTTTCATACTCTACCTCTCCTTGTCCTACCATATTTTTTACCCTTGTTTTCCACCTCCATCTCATCCACCCACATACCACTATCTACCACAGCCATTATCACTATGTTTTTAGCTTCTTTCCACACTTCATCATGTTTTATCCATAATTATTCATGTCTTTTCACTTCACTCACCCCTCATAACTATCATAATTCCAATGATATTTTTTAAGTGATCCAAGGGCTAGTGGAATCATCAAGCATGATCAAAAGGAAGATATAGGCCAATTGAAGCATAAAATCGCATGGATATGAAAATATATAGAAAGATTACACAATCAAGTGTGATCATAAGGTACTATGAGGATTTATGAGTTAAGTATAGACCCTATTCAAGTTAAATAGGATTATTAAATCCATAAATTGGAGGTGATCCTTCATGAAGGTGGTCCTAAGGCAACTTTGAACCTTGAGTCTTAGTATTCTTCTCACATGAAAGCCTATATCAAACAAATATCAGTCAAGTACATAGGTATATACAAAAGACATCAATTAAGAAGTAAGAATGGATAAAGGGAGAATATATAAGACCCTATCTTGCATATGAATAGACGTTATCAAATGTTAAGCATGTTTTAGATCCTTGTTAGGTCTAATTTCAAACAATTATGTATACAAGACATATGCACAGTCATGCTTTGAGGAGAGAAATGATTGTTTTCAAAGGGTGTTTGATAAGGGTTTTATCATGATCATGTATATCCATAGGAAGGTAGACCTAAATATTTTTACACTTATGAAATTTAGGTGTCTTAAGATGCTTATAGTCATAACTATCATGATACTCACCTACATCCCTTAAAAATACACCTACATGTCAAAGCCTACAACAAAAAGAGGGAAATTGCACTTGGAGGTATAATCAAGGGTTTTTGAGGGGATTTATTGAAGGTGAATGCTTTCAAGGAAGTATTTGAATATAGGATGGATATATAATACATGAGAGGTCTTGAATTGAACTCAATGACATCAATAAAACCTATAAGGCTAATTTGAAACCCTACAGGCTTGTATTTTGAAAAGTATAAAGGTTTTGATCTATTATGAAGGTTTAATGAAAATGTGGGATTTATGAATTAAAATGAGGATTTTTTTACTATAAGTTTGATGATGGAGGCTACATGGTTTTATTTCATGATTGATTTAATCACACATAGTTAGGTTATAGTCCTAAGACCTAAGGGAAGATACCTACAACCACCATACACAACCATATTCTATGTTTGATGTGAAGTAAGAGGATTGAAGTGAGTTATTAAGGGATTTTTATGATTAGGATCCTATTTCATAAGAACATCAATATATATGTGATGGATGATGATCAAATTAAGATAAATTTGAGAGTCAATAAGCCAAATATGCAATTAGAGGGTAACCTACAGTCCTGTAGGTGTATCCACATACAATTGATGACTTTTAAACTTCAAAAGGATATAAAGGAGGTTATTTTTAACCTATAAATTTTCTAGTAATGGTTATTAGTTATAACACTTACTTTTTGATTTTGACTAGCAAGGGAATGGAATCCATTTTAAGAAGGATAACCTACAGGCCTGTGCCACTCCAAAAGGGCTTACTTGGTACCAAAATGAAATTTTTTTTGGAATAAAAGAGGTTTATTTAGTCACCAAAGAGGAATGAATAGCATTAAGGACCCTCGTCTCATGAAGGTTTCAATAGGTAAAAGATATGGAGTTGAATAAGGCCTAAAATCAAAGAAAAGACATCCTCCAACAGGGGCACTTTAGTTACAAACATAGTCATCAAAAGGGCAAGTATATATAGGTTGGCATTGAATATTGGATTAAAATAAAAAATAAAGTAAGACAAAGAATAAAAAAGGAATTTTAAATTGGAGGTTTTAGTCTTTTTACTAGGAATCATCACCTATAACTTGTAAATAATGAATCCCTACAGTCAAGTTTGGTAGAAGGCAGAGGTTTAAGAGGGTTTCATAAAAAAATTGTAAGGTTTCTTGGATATAATAGACCAATCATAGGTAAATTTTATCAAGAAATTCAAAAAATACAGTCAACATATTCAATAGGACATGAAGATGGAAAATAATGACCTTGCCTCATGCACCCATAGGTCATTATATGGACTGTGCATAATATGGAGGCCTAAAACATTATGGAGGCCTATAAGGATATGTTTAGGACACCTAATTTGATCTAAATAAACTTTAATCTTGTTCAAAACTAACCAATACACATCTATAGAAGTGTATACTTAGTCATATGAATGCCTAATTTCCATGTTTGAAGGTCAAGGCATGCTAAAGGAAAAGGTGATCAGTGATTATTAGTAAGGTATAGTTAGGCACTTTTAGAAGATCATGATCAAAAGAAAGGGATAATGGATTAAAAGAGTTTTGATGATTCAAAATATGTGTCATGAGAATAGGAGTTATGAGTCATCCAAAAAAAATTTAAGGGGCTCTAAAACATTCATATAGGAGCCTATAGTCATACAAGCTTTTAGGTACACTTACAACCATATCTCCATCATGGTGAAAGCTTCTGGAGCATTGTGGGTTTAAGTCTCTCATGATGAGGGGGCATAAGATTAATCATTAGTGAGAGATGAGAAAGATAAGGACAAAACACAAATAAATTCTCTCTCAAAGATGACTACATTCAGGTTTGCCCCATACAAGTACCCCATATGCCTATATTTTGATAATGTGAAGGCATATTTTGAAAAATAATGACTTTTCCATATTTTAAGAATAGTTGAAACATTAAAACACAAATTAATAGAGAGACTAGCATCCTCATTCATGACTCAATCAATATTTTAAAGGTTTATGAGAGTTTAGGGGGTCATAATGATGACCTACAACCATTAATCAAGGAAGCAGAGTGAACTAGTGAGGGGTTTTATGTCTCAAGACCTAGTTGGTCAAATAGATGGTGATGATTTTCAAACACTAAGGAAGGATGAATATTTTATTAAGAGGATGGATACATTTAGGTTCACCTAACATTGAACACCTGCATTCCTAGCAACTTAGTCATTCCTTCAAGTTTGTAAGTAATGGATGAGAGACACAGTGGTATGGTATTCAAGATCATATGAAAAATTTAATCTAATTTTAACAAAGAGGATTTATCTCAAACTAATAATTTTTCCAGTACCTAAATTCATTCATCTTTGGGAATTACACTTGCAAGTCATTATATGGATTTGTACTTTATTCAAGGCCTAATAAGCTTCAAACTAGCCATTTGCCATGAGGAGATATGTAGAGGATTTTCAATTGGTATATATAATCTAAAATAACATATTTAAGGTGAAATGACCACTAAAATTTATCAAACTTGATCAATATCCATCTCTAAAAGTGAAAACATAGTCATCTTAGGGCCTAATTACTTTGTGTAAAGGTCTTGATATGTCAAAAAATAGTGGTAGAGGAGTTTTCTAGACTCTTTAAAGGACTAATAATATAAATTAAGATTACTTTGAACTTATAACCTATAAAATTGATGAAATAAACCTTCAAAACATGTAAAATCAGTTAAAAATTTAGATAGTCCATGCATAGAGGACAAAATTGAGAGAAAATTGAAGATTTTGGGAGTTATAAGTGGAGTCAAGACTTGAAATTTTGTGAAAAAGGTAATCATGAGTTGGGGAACCATATAAAATAAATTATTTCCATTGGATAATTGCACATATTTGATTTTTTGACTCATACCTCAACCTATTTTTTGAGGTCACCATTGGAGCATGTTTCATTTTGAAGTGCCTCAGAAGCTTCTAGTGATAATTAAAATATTTATAAGAATATGATGATGTTTATAAATAATAATAAAACATATATAGAGTGTAATAACTCCAAATTTTATGCAAACCATGCCCACATAGTGTTTTGCTAGTAAATAGCCACTTAGGCCAAAAAGGCATTTTTAGACTTTTTAAGAAAAAATGATTTTAAAAGTGTTTTGATATAATGGTACAGGTATTATAATAATTTTTTCAGTACTTTTGAATACTGAAAAGAGCTATTTTAATTTTAGTGAAGTGTTTCACTTTTTACAGTTTTGGGCACCCTTCCAAGCCACCTATTCAGATGCTTATTTTATTAACCATGTGTAGATTTTGGACAAATTATATTAGTATATTTTGATTAACCATATGAAATAATAATTAATTAAAAATTTATATCATTTTATGGGTTATGATTTATGAACAATCGGTAAGAGTGTAGGTAGGCTAGAATGCATTTATTTCCCTGTAGGTAAATTTTATTTATGTGGCAAATTTTCATATATTTTGCATGGGAGCCTAATATTTTCAGGTATATCAGAGGGTTAAATGTGATATATATCAATTTAAATGGTTTATTATTTGGATGTTTCTAGCTCATGAATCATTAGTTTAAAATTTCAGCTTTAAAAACCTCCTAAATGCCTAAAAAACTAGTTTTGAGAAAAGTGTATTTTCCTATCATCAAATGACCAGGGATCAACCTAAAACCTTTTAAAGCATAAATTTAATTATAATAGGATTCCATAAACATAAATTTAATGTATTAAGTTGTGTAGATGAGGGTGGAAATCATGTTTTTTATGGAAAAAACATGTAAAATGAATACAGAGTAGTTCAAAAGAATCTAATCATTAGAGTTAGAAGCCTAGAACTTGTTATTAGTCCTCAAACCTTTAGATGGTATAAATGATCCTCTAAGTGTCTTTAAAATCTCAATAAAAATATCCAATTTTCTATAAAATGGTACGAAATGGGCCTAGTCAACCCTATTGACTAAATGGCAAAGACTTTATCATCAAAATCACAATTTTGCTGATGAGGAATTGTTTCTTAGGTCTAATTTCTTGTTGTTTTAGGTTTTATGGCTTATTTTTCAGGTTTAATGGTGTCCAAGTGCACAAATTATCCTTTAGGATTAACTATTCTAGTTGGCCTAATTGTTTAAAGGGCTACGTTAGAGTTTGGCATTGAATTGATCCTTAAGAAGTTAATTTTGGATTTAAAAACCATTTTGATACTATTTTAAGAAGATAATTATGTATATTTAATCCTTCAAATTATTTTTCATTCAAAATAATTCTATTTGGAGATTAATTTGTCTTACATTTTGGTTGACTAGTTCCAAGTTATATTTTTCTCCTAGTCATCTCATTCCATCTCAACTTCAAGTTTAATTCAAGTTATATTCCTTTGAATATTATGGCATAGAATTACATGACAAGGAGAATTTTGAATTTTTAAATGGGCCAACCACCATCCCTCTTATGCCAAATTTTTAAAGGCATGCAAATTTTATAAAGGGAAAGATTTTAATGATTTTTTTTACATTGTAAAAGGAGTTAGTCAACTAAGACTAACCCTTCCCCTTTTTGAACACCACATTAGATATTAGGGTTTAAGACATATATTTTCTTAATTATTCCATTATTTCATTATTCTTTTTGTAGAATAAGAAATTTTAATCTAGACCATATATCAATAAAGAAGATTTTGTTTTGCATATGAGTTTTAATAGAGAATAGAGTGTATTTGATTGTGTATCAGCATATAAGTTAGATTATATCTCCTTTTGGTATGTCCCTTCCTCAACTATTTATTTCTATCTCACCTTCTATAGGTCATTTTAAGATGTAAAATAATTTTTGTAATCCACAATCATTTCAACCCTTCATCTAAAATATTTATGCTTAAGGAAAAAATAGGAATTTCATTGGTTTATATGCATGCATTAATTTCAATAGATTTTAGAGGATATAAACAATTCAAGTGAATCACCCCTTAAATTAGGATTTCCCTTCAATTTTCCCTTCCCCTTTTCATTCCAAATATCATAGTAAATTAGATTTAATTGAAAAATATTAAGGGAAACAACCCTCTCTAAAGGTTATTCTCATCACAGAGTCACCCACACTTTAATAAGTTACCATTGTATCAGCTGGAGTGAGGGTGTGTTTTGCACATCTTCAAGCAAGGTACACTCTAGAGTAATAATAGTTTCTAGCATGCCTGGTGGGACAACTTATTCATATTTTTGAATTATTATCTATGTATCTGAGTGTATTATTCATTTCTAGATTTTCATTTTTAGATTTGTATATTTTTCATGCCACCAAGAATTGTCACAAGATCATCTACAAAAGGGAAATAAGTAGATTTCTCTAAATTATCTTACCAACCAAAGAATAAGAAAGCTTCTCAATCAAATCCAAATCCCACACCTTTTGTTTCCCCTATTATTACACAAAATCCCCCTGTTCAAGCCAATATTGTTCAACCAAATATTTTTTTAAATCCTATTCCTCATATGGTTATTCCCAAAAGATAGGATTTTTTTTGTATTCAATGGTGGTAGTTCTCTAAATCTCAATTAGAGAGATGATATTCCAACTTTTGCTCTAAATGCTCTTCCTTATTTTATAGGAGAAAATCTAAAAAATCCTATATAACATATTACATATATTGCTAAAATATATTTAGTGCATCATGTGACATATTAAAATGTAGCAATGAGGTTGTTGGTGACTTATTTCAAAGGAAAGGCACTTCAGTGGTATAATGGTTTGACTCCTAGATCAATCAACAACTAGGATGATTTTGGAGAAAATCTGTGCAAACATTTTGAAGAAAAAAGTGATCATCTTTCACTTGTGGATAAACTTACAACAATTAAGAGATTCAATCATGAGTTCATGGTGGACTTCAACTATAGATTCTAGAAAACTTGCAACAGAATTCGTGCAGTGATCAAGCCTACACCCAACTATGTTTTTTTAACTATCTAAAGGCTCTTAATTCAGATGTGGCTATCATGATCCAATCCATGGGAGGTAATACTTTACCTAAATATTTTTAAGTAGAAATAAAGTCTGAATTTTTCCTTATACAAGTAGGCAAGTTATCTCTAAGGCCACTAATGCCTCTTTTTATAGATATCCATCCTCTTGTTCCAACTATTGCTCCAATTCTAGAGTCATAAAAAATACATCAAATAGAAGGTGATCAAATTGATAGATTAGGGAAGATAGAGAGTCTTCTTAAGGATAAAACTAATAATTTAGTTTTAATAGAGAGGCAACAAGATCCACCATACAGGCCATATCAAAATACTAATCATAATTAGTAGCCCAATAAGCCATCCTATCAATCCAATTAGTAAGTTCAAAGGTAGAATTCCCAATCAAGGAAATATAATCCTAATGATCCAAGAAATTCAAGAGCTATTTTGCCAACTCAGAGTAATTATGCTCAAGAATCAAAATAAAATAATCAATGGGATCAAGAAAATAGCATGGCAATGGCTCCAACTGGTGAGAGTTCTCATCAATCTTTCATACAACAAAATTCAATCCTTTCTTCATTTGAAAACTAGCCATGTTCTCAAAATAAGGAAGATTCTCTTTCTTATGGATACATTATTTTATTAACTAAAGCAAAAGTTCCAAATAAATAAGGAGAAGGTAGTGGTAAGGCACCTACTAAAATTACATTTATGAACTTCTAGGAAGGTGAGAATTCTTTTGAGCACTTGGCTATAAATCAAAGTCGAGATTTACCTAATATTGATAATTTAATTGCAGCCCATACTAGATCTAAGAAAAGAGAAATTGAATAAGGTTTAGGTCCTAAAAGGGTAGCCCCTTATTCTTATTATCCACAACAAAAGACAACATCACATGAGTTACCTCAAAAAAATTCAAATCAACAAGCTCATGATCCAAAAGATAAGAATGTGAAAGGGCCTTACGTACCTCAAATTCACACAACATTTAGGATCTCCTTCTAATGCTAAGTTATGGTCAAATGAAACCACTTCTCCACTTAATATTATGATCATATGAAGAATAATTTAGTCTCAATTTCAATGTGGGATACTCTACTAATTCTAGGACAAAAGGAGTACTTACAAGAAGAACTTTCAAAGCTCACTATCTCTAAGAAATCACTTGAAAAAGAAAGAGTAAGTGTTGTCATAACTAATTATAATCTAAATGTTGAGTCTCAACCTCTTAAGATGACTAAACCTCCTCCATTTTTTATTGTTGTTATCATTGGAGATTGTTTAGTTCATAATTGTATGATTGATAGTGGGGCTAGTACTTCTGTCATGCCCACATCAATAGTTGATAAGTTAGTATTGTAGTATGAACCCCATGAGAAAGGTGTTTTACAATTAGATGGGTCTCCTACCAAGATTTTAGGTGAGTTGAAAGATATGAAAATCATACATTTTTCATGTCCAAATTTCAACATTTTATAAGATGTTGTTATTGATCTTCCTTCATATTTTGCATTATGCTTATCCAAAAATTTCACTACCAAAATAAGAGGTTACCTTTATTTAGATTGGTCATACATGTTTTTTAGAATTAGGTATGGAACTAAAGTTATTATTATATTTGAGCCTATTTCTAGATTTCACCTTGAGCCATAAATTCCAAATATGTCAAATGTGAATTGTAGTATTTTAGAAGAAGATGATAACATCATTGAGCAGGAGCTTTCTAAGCATATTGAAGGCATACCAAATATTATTATATATGAATGGGCTGATGATAATCATGGACATTAATCCTATAAAATTATTGAAGATGTTGGTTTTAGATTTTACTATATGCACAAAGAGTGTGAATTATTGCCTAGTCTCACTAGCTCAATGCAGGATCAAGGAGTTTGGAATCTATTCTTTGATGGATCTAGAACAAAGAATAGAAGTGGGGATGGTGTAATGTTGGTTTCACATCAAAATAAAATTTATTATTATTCTATTATATTTTATTTTAGTTTTACTTCCAATACTACAGAGTAGGAAGCTCTTATTTATGGTCTTCAGTGGGCTAGAAAGAGGGATATTAAGCTCTTGCAGGTGAAAGGTGATAGTGAATTGGTAGTCAAAAAATATATAGGTTTAATTGAAACAAATAATCCTATTTTTAAGTCCTAAAAACATATATTTTGGGATCTCATGGAATATTTCCTTGCATTTGACATTCACTCTATTCCTAGAGGAGCAAATTAGCACGTTGATAGACTTGCTGCTATAGGAGCCCAATATGACATTTCAGATCAGATTAAGGAAAATAAAAATCAAACCCAAATCAAGGTTTTATGTAGGCCTTTAGTCCCAAATAATTATGTAAGTTATCAATTTTTTGACTCTGATAAGCAAATATCATATTTTATATAGAATGAGGCATAATTTTGTCAAAGAAATCATGATAAATTATAGGATCAATATGAAAATCAGATTGTACAAATGAAATAAAAATATATACCTAAAATTTTAGTGGATTTATAAATCATATTAAATGAAGATGATCAGATAAGGAAAGACAAGGTAAAAATTTCTTTCAAGAAAGAGTATTATGAGCCAATTAGCATAGTTAAAGGTAAACAACTCAAGTTGGGTAAAGTGAATATTGATTCTAAGAGTAGATTTAATTTTATTATGTCAAAAATTCATGGATGTATTTACTTAGGAATACCATGATTTGAAAGTTTTTGACCACAAATTAGCACAACATACTATTGAATTGGAACTAGATGCAAAATTGATAAGATAAAAGCAAAGGCCTATCAACCCCAAGGTTGAGATTTTCATGAGGAAAAAACTTAAATAGATGATTGAATAATGTATTATTTTTTCTATTAAGCATTAAAAATGGGTAGAAAATAGTATTCCAGTAATAAATAAAAATTGAGAGATAATGTTGTGTATATTTTCGATATTTGAATAGAGTATCATTGAAAGATCACTACCCACTTCCTTCCATGGATCAAATTTTGCTAAGACTATCAGGTTCATAGAGGTTTTATTTATTGGATGGGTACTTAAGATACAACCAGATATTAGTGAAAGAGCAAGATCAATATAATACAACTTTCACCACCAAATGAGGTACTTTTGCTTAAAAGAAGATGCCTTTTGGAATCTCCAATGCTAGAACTACCTTTTAAAGGGAAATGGATGTTGATTTTCATGGTCTCTTGAGTGAAATGGTTTTAGTCTATATTGATGACATTAAATTATTTTCAAAGAATCCTAATGATCATATAACACATTTGAAGATTGTTTTTGATAGATGTAGAGAATTTGTAGTTTCATTGAATTAAAAAAAATGCATTTTTTAGCGCATGAGGGGAGACTTCTTGGGCATGTGGTGTCTAAAGTTGGTGTTTCCATTAATCCAAAAATAATATAGGAAATACTTTCTCTATAATTGACTAAACATAAAATATTTCATAGCTTCTTGGGTAAGATCAACATTTTCATAATACTCATTCATGGTTTTGCAGAACTAGTAAAGCCGCCTACTCAAATGCTTAAGAAACACCAAGAGTTCACTTGGAGTAAAGAAATAAAAATAATTTTTGAAAATATCAAGTAAGTAATCATCCAAGATCTTAATTTTCTCAATCTATATTTTAGTAAGGATTTCTTCTTGTTTGTTTTCTCTATTTCTAATACTATTTCAGCCATGCTTATGTAGCAGAATGATGAAGGTTTGGAACAACCCATTACTTTATTTAGTCAAGATTTAGAAGGTTATGAAGAGAGATATTATTTTTTATAAAATCATGTAATTTATATTACAAGAGGTCTAAAAAAATTTATATATATTTTTTTAAAATAACAAGATTATACTAATGGTTGCTCATCCAAGTGTGAAGGACTTTATTCTCAACAAACACTTGAGCTAAAAAAGAGTTGGATGGGTCACTAAATGCATGGAATATGACATTAAAGTCAAAGTTAAAAATTTGGTCTTAGTTAAATTATTATGTGAACATCTTGTATAATATTTAAAATAACAAAAATAAATAATTTTGACAATTCAAGACACTTAGCATGAAGCTGAAAATACACATCCTACAAGCTAGACACATAACATTGCTAGATTTATTCAAACTTGAGAGTGTCCAAGGGGTTTGAATGCATCAAAAATAATATATTGTAGGCTAAAATTAGTACCATACATTATTATTGATGGAGTGATTTTTAAAAATACATTGGAGGTGTGCTTCTAAGTTGTGTTGAAACTAGTCAATTTGACATGAGGTCATTTTACAACCAAGACCATAGCTAAAAAAATCATTATAGTTGGTTATTTTTGGCCTAATTTATTTATATATGTACATGCATGGGTCAATAAATGTCCAAAGTGTGAAATTTTTGTATTAAAATAGAGAATAGATGATATGCCACTAAAGCCACTTCAGGTTGAGCAACCTTTCATGTAATGGGGTTTAGACTTCATTAGCATGATTCATCCTCCATCTAGTGCTGATCATAAGTGGTTTTTGATAGCTATATATTATTTTAATAGGTGGATGAAGGAAGTACCTTTTAAAGAGACAAATGAGAACTCTATGCTTGAATTCTATGAGATCCTAGTTACTCATTTTGGAGCACCTTCTACTATCATATTAGATAATGCTTTGGAATTCAGTAATACAAAGATATGTGAATGGCCTCTTGAACATGGTATTTATTTGAAATATTCATCTAATTACTATCCATAGGGTAATAGAATAGATGAGTATATTAATAAGACCCTGATTCAGATCATCAAAATAATAATGGAAGATAATCATAGATATTGACATACAAAGTTGAAGACTACTTTATGGTTTGATAAGATCACCCTAAGAAGGCCATTAGTCATTCACCATATCTCCTATTTTATGGAAGAGAATCAAGGCTGACTATCCCATTTGAGCTTCCAACTTTAGAGCTTGCATACTAACTAGAGTTTCTGGAAAATGATGCAATGGAGGTCAGAATGAATGAACTAAGATAATTAGAGGAGATGAGAGATGATGTTATGCATATCATGTGGTCAAATCAATATCAAGTCAAGAAGACATTTGACAAGAGAGCTTCATAAAAAATATTTTAACAAGGAGACATAGTACTCAAATGGGATGAAGAGTGTGCAAAGCCAAGCAAGAACTCCAATTTTATAGCCTTTGGAGTAGACCTTATATTATCAATGATTTTAATAAGAATAATGATTTTCAGTTATCCAAATTGAGTGGAAAAGAGCTTCCCATTCCTATGAATGGGATGTTTTTTAAATACTAATACTAGGAGAGTCACTCCTTTGTACATAGTCATATTTTTATTCCTCTAAGTTATTTTCCACACATCCTTTCAATTTTGTTTTTCATTTTCAGTGTTGTTGTCCCTTCCTCTAAGTGCATATGTGTACATGTTTTTATTGTTTGTGTTAGATTCTCTTATTGGGTATTGGTTTGAAGGTTTCCTAGTTTAAATGTTTGTTTTGGTCTATCCTTACTATAGTTCTAAGTTATTTTGAGTACTGGGTTGGTTAGCCCCTAAAAACCACCAAAATTGTTAGTAATTTTTGCCTATCAAGGCCAAATTACTACCCCTATTATTTGAAACTTTCCCCAAAATGGTCAATTTCCTAATGCAGCTAGTCAAATTGATCAATTATGGTCTAAAAGTAAAAATTTGGGTCAAAAATGCCAAAAATGGGGTTAAAAAGCATCAAAAATGATTTCAAAAGTTATAAAATTATCTCAAAAGAGATTTATTCACGTTCAAAAGGGTTAAAATAGCCTAAGTCCTAAATTTCAAATCATAAAAAGGTCATTTGTTATGTTAAGTAGATAAAAATCCCCTAATTGGACTCCCACACACCAAATTTTCCAAATAAAGAGTTAAAAATATGAAAATATACATGGTATCCATGAAATTCTTCTCAATACTTCCATTCCAAGTGGTTGAAAGCCTTAGTTCTCTCTTAAAAGGGCAAAAGAACTTGTTTTCATCTATTTCACAAGAAATAGTATGGAATCCATACATCCAAGGTATGGTAAGTAATCTCCATGTAATTACCAAGATTCCATAGGAGTTTCATTTCAATATAGGCCCAAAACTAGCTTCATTTTGGTTTCCTGCTTCTTGACACAAAGAGACATGCTTGTAGATTTTTTGTTAGTATGGTCTACTAGAGGAGAGTGAAGGTATAAAATTTGGGGTGAAGAAAATATATTTATATATATTCATAATCATCCAAATGGTTTTTAAATTGTATTATCCATGCTCATGAACCATCCAGTTGCAATTAGGACAAATTCTACTACCTAGCATTAAACAAGCTAGTTCTTTTTCTTCAATTTCTCTTCACCTAGGTAAAATTTTGAGAAATTTCAAATTATTTCATAATCTTGAATACTTGATCTATCCTTATATGGTCTCCTTAAATTTTTATTCATCCATTTCATGTTCAAATATGGGTCCCAAAGTTATCCATTAAATCTAAACTATTTACAAGCTCGCAAAGGAGAATTGTGCAGTCCAAAGAGAAGAGATTATCTTCAAGTTTTCAATAAATTATGTTCTTCAGGGTTTAAAAAAAGTTTTAATAACTTTCATGCATGTTTTTCATGGAATTATTCAATATTCATGGCTAAGGAAGCCCATCTCCATATTTTCTAATATCTTAAATGAGCTAGTTTAGTATTTTTGAAGGAATTTTTTTGAAAATTTTAAGTTTTTTGGAAAAAACCATATTGCAATTTTATCTCCTTTCACTCATTATATTGCTTCCAAATTGTTTTTATAATATGTTTAGGGATACACCTTTGCATACTCTCCCTCTCTTTGTCTTGTCATATTTTTTACCCTTCTTTTCCACTTTCATCTCATCCACCCACATACCACTATCTGCCATAACCATTATCACTATGTTTTTAGCTTCGTTCTACCCTTATCATGTTTTCTCCATCATTATTCATGTATTTTCAATTCACTCACAACTCATACCTATCCTAATTATAATTATCTTTGTTAGGGGAGCCAAGGGCTAGTTTAATCATCAAGCATGATCAAAAGGAAGATACATGCCAATTGAAGCATTAAATCACATGGATATGAACATCTATAGTAAGGTTACACAATAAAGTGTGATCATAAGTTACTATGAGGATTTATGAGTTAAAGATAGACCCTATTCAAGGTAAATAAGATCAGGCAATCCATAAATGGGGAGTGATCCTTCATGAAGGTGGTCCCATGGGAACTTTGAACCTTGAGTCTTAGTATTCTTCTCACATGAAAGCCTAAATCAAACAAATATTAGTCAAGTACATGGGTATGTAAAAAAAACATAAATCAAGAAGTAAGAATGGATAAAGGGAGAATAAATAAGACCCTATATTACATATGAATAGATGTTATCAAATGTTAAGCATGTTTTAGATCCTTGTTAGGGCTACTTTCAAATAATTCTATACATAGGCCATATGCATAGTCATGCTTTGAGGAGAGAAATGTTTGTTTTCAAAGGGTGTGTGATAAGGTTTTTGGAATTATCATGTATAACCATAGAAAGGAAGACCTAAAATATTTTTCCACTTATAAAAGTTGGGTTTCTTAAGATGTTCAGAGTCATAACTCTCATGATACTCACTGATAGCCTTTAAAAATACACCTATAGGTCAGAGCCTAAAACCAAGAGAGGGAATTTGCACTTGGAGGTATAGTCAAGGGGTTTCAAGGAGATTTATTAAAGATGAATGATTTCAAGGAAGTATTTTAATATGGGATAGATATACAAGACATGTGAGGTCTTGAATTGAACTCAATGACATCAATAAAACTTACAAGGCTAATTTGAAACCCTATATGCTTGTATTTTGCAAAGTATAAAGGTTTTGCTTTATTCTAAAGGTTTCATGATAATGTGGGATTTATTAATTAAAAATAGGATGTTGTGACTATAGGGTTAATGATGGAGGATACATGTTTTTATTTAATGATTAATTCAATCACATAAAGTTAGTCTATAGTCCTAAGACCTAAGGGAAGATACCTACAACCACCATACTCAACCATATTCTAAGTTTGAACTGAAGAAGGAAGCTTAAATTGAGTTATTAAGGGATTTTTATGCTCAAGAGCCTATTTAATAAGAACATCAAAATATATATGATGGATGATGATCAAATCAAGAGCAATTTGAGAATCAATAAGCTAGATATGTAGTTAGAGGGTAGCATATAGTCCTATAGGTGTATCCACCTATAGTTGATGAGTTTTGAAAATCAAAATGATATAAAGGAGGTTATTTTTAACCATAAATTTGATATTAATGGTTCTTAATTATCAGTACTTACTTTTTTATTTTTAATAGCAAGGAAAGGGATTCCATTTTAAGGACAACATATAGGATTGTGCCATTCTAAAAGGGCTTACTTGGTACCAATATTGAATTTCTTTTGGAATAAAAGAGGTTTGTTTGGTCACCAAAGACGCATGAATAGCATCAATGACCAAAAATATCATGAATTTTTCAATAGGTAAAATATATGGAGTTGAATAAGGCCTAAAATCAAAGAAAAGACATCTTACAATATGGGTAGTGCAGTTACAAATCTAGTCATCTCAGGGGAAAGTATATATAGGCTGGCATAAAATATTGGATTAAAATGAAGAATAAACTAATACCAAGCATAAAGAAGTCATTTTTAATGGGATTTTTTAGTCTTTTTACTAAAAATCATCACCTATAACTTGAAAAGAATGAAGCCCTACAGTCAAGTTTGGTAGAAGGTAGGGGGTTAAGAGGATTTCATAACAAAATTGTAAGGTTTCTTAGATATCATAGACCAAGTGTAGGTGAATTTGATAAAGAGATACAAAAAACATAGTAAAAATATTAAATAGGACTTGAAGATGGAAAATAATAACCTTGGCTCGTGCACCCGCAAGTCATTGTACAAACTATGCACAATATGGAGGCCTCAAACATTGCATTAAGATGTCAAAAAGCTATAAAGAGATGTGTAAAACTCCTCATTTTCTATAAATAGTCATAGGTGACTATTGAAGATGAAATAACCTTTAATCTTGTTCAAACCTAACCAATACACATCTACAAAAGTGTATACTCAGTCATGGGAAGGCCTAATTGCCATGTTTTAAAGTCAAAACATGTTAAAGGAAAAGGTGAATGGTGATTATCAGTAAAGTATAGTTAGGCACTTTTAGAGGATCATGATGAAAAGAAAGGGATAATGGCCTAAAATAGTTTTGATGATTAAAAATATGTTTCATAAGAATAGGAGTTTTGAGTCATCTAAAAAACTTTGAAGGGGCTCTAAAACATTCATACAGGAGCCTATAGTCATACAAGCTTGCAGGTACACTTACAACCATATCTCCATTATGGTGAAAGCTTATGAGAGCATTTTGGGTTTAATTATATCATGATGAGGGGACATGTGATTAAAAATTAATGAGGGGTGAGAAATATAGGGCCAAATCACACTAAAATTCTCTCTCAAATATGACTATATTCAGGTTTTCCCCATACAAATACCCCACAGGCTTGTATTTTGACTGTGTGAAGGCCTATTTTGAAAAATAATGAGTTTTCCATATATTGAGACTAGTTGAAACATTAAAACACAAATTAACAGAGATATTATAATCCTCGTCCATGACTCAATCAAGTTTTTTAAAGGTTTATGAGAGTTTAGGGGGTCTTAATGATGACCTACAGCCATTAATCAAGGAAGCTGAGTGACCTAGTGTGGGGTTTTATGTCTCAAGACATAGTTGGTAAAATGGATGATGATGATTTTAAAATACTAAGGAATAATTAAGAGTTTCTTAAGAGGCTGGATATATTTAGGTTCACCTAACATTGAACACATGCATTCCTAGCAACTCAGTCATTCCTTCATGTTTGCAAGTAATGGATGAGAGACACAGTGGTATGGTATTTAAGATCATATGAATAATGTAATGGAAATTTAAAAAATAGTATCTATCTCAAACTAATAATTTTTTTGGTACCTAAATTCATTCATCTCTGAGAATTACACTTGTAAGTCATTATATGGATTTGTACTTTATTCAAGGCCTAATAAGCTTGAAACTAGTCATTTGCCATGAGGAGATATGTAGAGGATTTTAAATTGGTATATATAGTCTAAAAAAACCCATTAAATGTGTAATTACCACTAAAATTCTCAAAATTCATCAATATCCATCTCTAAAAGTGAAAAAATAGTCATCTTAGGGCTTAATTGCTTTGTTTGAAGGTCTTAATATGTCAAAAAATAGTGGTAGAGGAGTTTTCTAGACTCTTGAAAGGAATATTGAGATAAATGAAGATTATTTTGAAATTATAACCTATAAAATCCATGAAATTATCCTCAAAAACAAGAAAAATCAATCAAAAATATAGACAATCCATGCACGAAGGTCAAAATTGAGAGAAAATTGAAGATTTTGGGAGTTACAAGTGGAGTCAAGACTTGAAATTTTGTGCATAGGGTCATCATGATTTTTGGAAACATTTTTAAAAAAAATAATTTCCATTGGGAAAGTGCACATATTTTCAATTTTGTCTCAGACCTTAGCCTATTTATTTGAGGTCACCATTGGAACATGCTTCATCTTGGAGTGCCTCAGAAGCTTCTAGTGCAAAAAAAAAAATTTATAGTCATATGATGATGTTTTTAAATCATAATAATACCTATAAAGAGTGTAATAACTCCAAATTTTATGAAAATTATGCTCACACAGTGTTGTGCAAGCAAATAGGCACTTAGGCCAAAAAGGCATTTTGGAATTTTCAAGAAAAAATGACTTTTAGAGTGTTTTGTTAGAATAATACAGGTAATATAATTATTTTTTAAGGATTTTTGAAGCTTTTAAGGATATATTTTAATTTTAGTGAAGTTTTTCACTTTTTGCAGTTCTAGGCACCCTCTAAGCCACCTATTTAGATGCTCATTTTGTTCACCACGTGTAGAGTTTGGTTAACACTCTTAGTATGTTTTTATGAAACCTATAAAATTATGATTCATTAATAATTGAGATAAGTTGAGGACATGTGATTTATGAACAATCACTAAGAGTGTAGGCAACCCAAAATGCAGTCATTTCCACGTAGGTAAATTTCATTTACTTGGTAACTTTTCATATCTTTTACATGGGAGACCAATATTTTTAGGGATATCATAGGTGTCAATGTTATATTAATAAATATAAATATTTTGTAATTTGGAGGTTTTTACCTCATGAATCATCATTTTGAAGATTCAACTTTAAAACCCTCTTAAACACCTAAAAACTAGTTTTGATAAAGTGGATTTTATTGTAATCAAATAACCATGGATAAAACTAAAATATTTTCTAACATCAAGAAAATTATGATAGGATTATATAAACTTAAGTTTAATGTATGAATCTATGCAGATGAGGGTGTAAATTATGTTTTTTGTGAAAAAAGCATGTAAAATGAAGTACAAGGTAGTTCAAAAGAATCTAATCATTGGAGTTCAAAGCCTAGAACTTTTTGTTTGTATTAAAAACTTAATATTGTCATCAATTATCCCATAAGTGTCATTATCTCAAGCAAAATGGCTAGTCTACTGGTAAATGGCACAAAATGGGCCTAGACAACCCTGTTGACTAAATGGCAAATATTTTCTCATCAAAATCACAATTTTTGTGACGAGAAATTATTTATCAGGTATAATTTTTTGTTTTTTTAGGTTTCATGCCTTATTTTTTAGGTTTTATGTTGTCCAAGTGCATAAATTAGCCTTTAGGCTTAACTAGTCTAGTTGGCCTAATTGTTCAAAGGGCTAAGTTAGAGTTTAACATTGAATTGATTCTCAAGGAGTTTAGTTTAGAGTTACACGCCACTTTGATACTATTTTAAAAATATAATTATGTATATTTAATCATTAAAAGTCCTTTTCATGTAAAAGAAGGATATTTAGAAATTAATTGGTCTTACATTTTGGTTGACTAGTTCCAAGTCATGCTTTTCTCTTAGTCATCTCATTCCAACTCAACTTTAAGTTCAATTCAATTTATATTCTTTTGAATATTGTGGCATATAAATAAATTAAAAGGAGAAGTTTAAATTTTCAAATGGGCCCACCACGATCCCTCTTACACCAAAGTTTGAAAGGCATGTAAAGTTTATAAAGGGAAAGCTTTTAATGATTTTTTTTAAACATTATAAAAGGAGTTAGTCTTGAGTTAGTCAACCAAGACTAACCCTTCCCATTTTTGAACACAAAATTGTTTTTAATTATGGTTTAAGACATATATATTGGCTTAATCAAGCCATTATTTCATTATTCCTAGGGTAGAAGAAGAAATTGTAATCTAGACCATACATCAATAAAGAAGATTTTGTTTTGCATATAAGTTTTGACAAAGAATAGAGTGTATTTGATTATGTATCAGAATATAAGTGAGATTATATCTCTTTTTTTCAGGTCCCTTCCTCACCTATTGATTTCTATCTCACCTTCTACAGGTCATTTGAAGAGGTAAAATAAATTTTGTAATCCAAAATCCTTTCAACCCTTCATCTAAAATATTTATGTTTAAAGGAAAATTAGGAATTTTATTACTTTATATGCATGCATTAATTTAAACATATTCTAAAGGATATAAACAATTTAGGTGCATCACCCCTTAAATTAGGATTTCCCTTTAGTTTTCCCTTACTCTTTTCATCCTAAAAATCACAATAAATCTATTTTAATTTAAAAATCCTAAGGGAACTAACCCTTTCTAGAGGTTATTCTCATCACAGAGTCACCCACACTCTAAGAATTTCCCATTGTATCAATTAGAGTGAGGGTGTGTTTTTCACATCTTCCAGTAGGGTGCACTCTAGAGTGATAATATTACTAAAATTGAATACAAAAATGCTTGCTTATAAAATAGACTAGGAATGATTAAATTAGTGATAAACTAATTAGTACTAGTGATAGGGGGTTGGGATATATTTCAAAAAATCCAAAAGTGTATATGAAAAGGCAAAAACATATAAAATTAGGTTTTATTGGGTGTCAATGGGTCAAATTAGCTTACTCATTTTTACTGCCACAGTGACCATCAGTGGTTAGGATGATCATTAGTAGTTAAGGTGACCATCAGTGATCAATCTAACTATCCACGATTGGAAAGACCATCAGTAGTTGAGGCAACCATTGATGATTACTTTGTCTGAATCTAGGTTGGTAAAAGGATGGTCGATGACATCCAAAAGATGGATTTTGAAAGGTGGGTGAGACTTGGGTTGATTGTGAAACGGAAATAAATTAAATGAATGCTAGGAAATAAGTACTTGTCTTACAAAAATTTAATTGGGTGGATAGTCAAGGAAGTTGACCAACTGGTGAAATATAGCATGATTTCAATAGAGTAATAGTGCTTGAGATTTTGGTGGAGAGGTGATGAAAAATTGGCTCTTTGATATGATTAGTAGGTTTTTAGGTTACTAATAGTAATTGACCTATAATAAAGGAACTCCTAGATGTAAAATCTCTTGATCATAATTTTAGATAGATTTCACCTCTTTATTCCTCTCTCTTATAGGCAAGGCAAGAGATTTATAATATAACATGAACTAGGCTTTCCAAATTTAACTTGTCCATGTAATGAATCATAACTAGAATTAGGTAGTCTATTTTTAAAAAATCAAGGTGGGTGACTTGCTTGTTAGCTATTAAGGAGGTGCACATTGATCATCGATAGTCAGGGGGACTGTCAGTGGTCACCTTGATTGTCATTAGTTGAGTACCAAAGGGTAAAAATGGCTAAAAGGTTATTTTGAGCAAGTTGAGATAAACTGATTGTGGGTTAGCTTTATCAAGGTTCGAAGGGTTATATGGTCCTAAAGGGGTCTTAAGGCAATTCAAGGGGTATTTTGACATTTGGAATCATATTATGTGGATTTATGGTGTGTACATCATCCAACCTCTGTCTAATTATGTTAACTTTCTCTTTCTTTTCTAAAATCATTTTAGGTCCAAAGACTGCCCTATCTTCTAACCTTTTCAAAATTATTGGTGTTCTTCACTTGCTTCTTTATAATGCCTCAAATGGATCCATCTTCAATGTTTATTGGTATGATTTATTGTAAGTAAACTCAACCAATGGAAGGAACTCTTCCCACTTGTATTTTTGATCCATGAAATACATATGAAGGAGATATTTTAAAACATGGTTAACTTTCTTTATCTATCAATAATTTTGTGGGTGATAAGTAGTGTTGAAGATTAAATACATAACTAAAACTAAATTTAAAGTCAACCAAAACCTATAATTCATCCTCAGATCTCTATCTAAAATGATATTCTAAGTAAAACCATGTAATTGATACACTTCCTTCATGAATCTCTTCACAAGCATAGGTGCATCATCTATCAAGTTGCCTAGTATGAAATGGGTTACCTTGGTTAGTTTATCAATTACTACCAAGATCACGTCATGTCTATTCTTTAATAATTATAAACCTTGGACAAAGTCCATACTAATCACCTACCACTTCCATTTTGGTATATCATGTGGATATAACAATTTAGCTAGATGCACATGTTCATATTTCATACTCTAACATTCCAGATAACAAGACATAAAATCTATTACATCTCTCTCAATTCCTTTCTATAAATAGAGTGGTCTAAGCTTAGCATGAACTTGGTTACTCTTGGATGTTCTAAATATGGGGAATTATGAAATTTCTTTAGAATTGTGCTCTTAATATTCTCTCTATCAAGAATATACATCTTATCATTGTAATGTAAAAGACCATCATTCTCTATTTTAAATCCTTTATACCTAGGATTTTGAGCATTCTCAGACAATGCTTTTATAACCTAATCATATAATTCATCTCTTGGCAAATATTTGATTACTTGATCTCAAAAATTACTCCTGATAGTAGCCACAAATGTTATGTACCTCCTACAGCTTAGAACATTAGTTACTCTAAAATCCTTTCATTTTATATAGTTAATATCAAAATCATAATTAGATAAGAATTATAACCATCATCTTTGATGAGCATTTAGGTTTGATTGGGTAAAGATATACTTGAGTCCCAAGTTATCAATCTTGAGCACAAATAGTCCAACATATAATGCCTCCAAACTTGCAAAGCATGCATAATTTATGCAAGTTCTATGTCATGAGGAGCATAATTCACCTCATATGGCTTCATTTTTTTAGACTAATAGGCTACCACTAAGCCATCCTACATAGTAAATCCTCCTAGTCCATCCCTAAATGCATTGATGATCACTGAGAATTGACCATTAGGATCAAGAAATCTTAGCATTGATGTTGAAGTAAGCCTCCTTTTTAGTTCTTGAAAGTCTACCTCACACTTATATGACCATATAAAACTTTGATTCTTCCACTAAAGAGAGGTAATTAGATTAGCTACCTTAGAGAAATTCAGAATGAATTTCTTATAATACCCTGCTGATCCCATGAAACTTCTTATTTTATGCACATTCTTTAGTTCCAACCACTTTTTTATAGATCTTATCTTTGATGAATCCATTGAAATACCATATTTAGAGATAATATGTCCCAAAATAATACACTTTCTTATGGAAAATACACACTTAGATAACTTTCCATACAACTTGTGCCTTCATAAACACTACAGAACTAATTTTAGATGTTGTAGGTGCTCTTCCTGATCCTTGGAATAAATGAGGATGTCATTTAGAAAGACCAAAACAAAATGATCTAGGTAATATCTAAATATAGTATTCATAATATTCATAAATGTTGTAAGAGTATTTGTTAATCCAAATCATAACATTATGAACTCATAGTGCCCATATCAAGTTTTAAATGATGCTTTCAAAATATCCTCTTCACAAATCCTCAATTGATGATACCCTATTCTAAGATCAATCTTAAAAAATACTATATCTCCTCACATTTGATCAAATAGATCATCAATGCATGGAAACAAATATCTATTCTTTATAATTGATTATTCAACATCTTGTAATATATACAGAGGTGAAGAGTACCATCCTTCTTATTGACTAAGATAACTGGTGCACACCAAAGTGACACACTTGGTTGAATTATCCCTTTCAACAATAATTCATAAAATTGTGCCTTTAACTCAACCAATTTATTGGTTGTCATTTTGTACAATGCTTTAGACTATGGTTTTAATTTATGTATGATATCAATCAAGAAATAAAACTCATGCTTAAGTGGCAATCCTAGTAATTATTCTCAAAACACGTCATGAAAGTTTCTCATAAAAGTAAAATCTTAGATAGACGGTTACTTAGATCCTTCCATCTCATTTATCTTAAAAATAAATACTTGATATCCCTTCCTTTCAACCTTCTTGAGTTTAATTTTATAAATCTACCTTATCTTCAACTCCCTTTTCTTGCCTTGAAGATGTATCTAATTTTTTAAATCATCTTGACACTCAACCTTCTTTAGATAAAATTCAATGTTGGCTTAATTATTTTCAAGCCAAATGACTCCTAAGCTCACATCATATGACCCTAATGGTGATTTAAAAAGATCTACTACTGTAGCAAACTCAGGAAACCTAATTTTCACTTCAACTAGACACTTTTCAACTTTGACCTTTGATTCATTCCTATACTATACCAACTATGCATTTTACATAACTCCATCTTTTCTAGACAATTTACTAAGCATTATAGGAGTAATAAAACATTTTTTTAGCTCTCGTGTCAATCAAAATAGAAACTTGATGATCAAATAAAATACCTTATAGTTTTATGGAAAAATCTTGATACCTAGTCTACTAATTATTAACAATTGTATAAATCCATTACTAGAACATTCCTTACTAAGAATTTTAACCCATTTTTCTTTGAATTATACTGAGACATTCTCAAAAAATATGGTCACCTTCACATATGAAACAACATCCAATAGGTCCTTTCTTTTGAGACTATTAGTTTTCTTTAAAACTACCCTTGCAACCATTACCAAGTTTCCTATTGCTTGAACCACTATTGATCTTGGAATTTTGATTCTATAACTGACCCTTGGAGTCTCCACTCCTCTACTTCTAGTTATTCCTTTTGAAAGCTAGTTTTTAACTTCTAAACTTATTTTTTAACTTATCTCTGACTTGGTTAAGAGATTTTAGTTTCTATTCCTACTTGATCACCTTCTCAAACACCTCATCCATGGTAGATGTAGCATGCACATGTACTTCATAGCCCATTTGGGGTTTTAATCTCATGATGAATTTCCTAATTCTAAACCTCTCATCCACCTAATACTGAGGTACAAATTTAAGAATATTTTTGAATTGATCTAATTATTCATTCATAAATATATCCCCTTACTTAAGATTCTAAGAATCTAAAAAATTGTGATCAAAGTATAATTGTGGAAGCCATCATGACCTAAACAATGTCACAAAATGCTCCCAGTGGTGGTGGTTGAGTCAAGGTTCATCTTGAGCTTTGTGTTTACCCACCAAGTTATTGCTTCACTAGTAAGTTGATATTATCCATAGACTTAATTCATGACTCCATAATAATTTTGAATCTTGAAATATTTATCCATTTTTATCAACCAATTCTTCAACTCCATCTCCTAATATAGTTCCATCAATCTTGGGTAAAGTTAACTTTTTCATGTCTCACACCAAGTCTATAGTTACTTGAGCTCTTGCACCTTATGTCACTTCCTCATGCCTATGATCTTGAAGATGTTCATGATAATTAGGATGTTATTTAGGTTCCTCCTAAGCATTTTCCTCTTCATTATCATGCACTTCCTACTCTAGAGCCATGATTAATTTTTTAGTCTCTTGCATGGTTATGAGGATTTGGTCAAACTTTATAGTTTACTTAGTGGAAAACTAATTTGGATTAAAAGGGGGTTTAGTATTTGAAGTACACTCACTTATTAGCCTAGAATTCACCATTGTTCTTCATTATTATTAGGGTAATAACTTTGAATTAGTGAAAACATTAAGTCCTAGAATTTAAGCCTCAGCTCTGATACCACAATCTAATAACCCCACTAGGTTTTACCAGAATATAGAAATTTTTAAAAAAACTACACATTCATCTTGTAGATTTTATCATGAAAAATATAATTTTATTTAGTATTTAACCAATAGGTTTATGGCTAATCTAATTAGATAAGGATCACCATGAATATATATAACAATCATTAACAATGTTGAATAAGCAATAAATACCACATCTAGTCATAAATGAAATAGTATAAATTCAACCACAACTATTACAACATTACAACCACTATTATAGAAGTATAATGTAAAAATGTTATAGTTTTTAGAAATACATAATATCTCAAAAAATAAAACATGATACAAATCTTCACAAAGCAGAGTATCCATGACTCAAGTATCAATCTGTAATCTCAAGTGTAGTCCCTAGTATATTACTCCAGCTGAGAGGGAGATCATCATCTGAGTGCTTTTCTACACCAATCATAGACCATAGATCCCCTACACTATCTACCAAATAATGGGTTTTCCATACCTTAATGGATGGGTAGATAATCACCATGGAGGAATCTAGAGTAACAAATCAAAACCAATATTTTAAAGATATCTAATACATAATGTGTATCATAAATAAATATGTTCTAACATGATATCACACAAATATGAAAACTATATCAACATACGAAATGAAAATATTTAATATATAAACATTATTTTGGAGAAAGTTTTCAATAAATAAAGATCTCTAGGATCATTCAAATTCATACACACCACTCAAGAAGATTACACCTCATCTTACATTGATGACACTAATTAAGCTATTAGAATCTATCCACTGCTTATATTAGAGTCATGAATGCGAGATTCAATTTAAAATATATAATAATATAAAAATTATTAGATTCATTCAAAATATTTATTTTTATCTAATAAAATAAGCTAAGTACAAAAATATCAAATACATTCATTTAGTCTGTCAAATGAAATACAATGAATCCATAACATTTAGTTTATTATAAATAATAAATAAAATAAAAAATAGTCCTTGATATAAAATACCATTTGGGTAGTTATTTTTTTATACTTCTAGTGATCAAAAATTAGGTTATGATAATGGTTCCAATTCAGAGTTTCAGTGGTGACACACTATAGATCTCTTTGAGAGCTTTCCAACGCATTATATAGAATGTAAATCTGAGTTCAGGAGCTCCTGTTATGGCCATTTGAAGATGGTCGATAAATGTCACAAGATTGCATGAAGCAATGTGACATGTGGCACATGTTTCAATTTTGTTTCAACATTTGGCATGAGGACCTATTAGAGGTTGACACTTGGTAGATTGAAAGGTTTTCAAAAAATTGGTTTGACATTTTGCTCCAGTCTTTGACAGTAGTTCGTCAAAAAAAAGGGGGCCCATTATAGGCTCATTAGGGGCCCTCAACAAGGGTTGACACACTTGTTTGGAGGGGTGCCTTGGCCTCCTTGATTATTATGCCATGTCATCAACATGCCACATCACTATAGTGACTCATCTTGCCATGCCACAAGTGATGAATCATTGCCATGTCACATTTTATGCCAAATGGAGTTAAGTGACTAAGATCGTGAGATAAGTTCATTGATCAGGCCATATTATGAGTCCTTTGGAGAGCTCAATGACTCAATGGTCCAAGGTGAGTTCGAAGGATAGTTCATTTCCATGAATCCTGAGCAAGGTGGTGAGCCCAAAGGAGATTGGGTCAAGAGGAATGGATGAGCCATCAAACCATCACCACACAAACCATATAAGACCAAGTCTTAACCAACATTCTCCAATGGTGGCCTTAGCTAAGCACCTAAATCTCCTCCAAAATGGATGTTGGCACATATCAAAGAGGCCACATGTCTATAAAAAGTATGAAATCCCTTATCCCCCAAAAAATGTGGGATAAAGGAATAAACCCAAAGCACTAAAAGAGAAGGCCAATGGTTTGAACCGTGCAACTATTGTGCAAAACTGATAAGCTTTGACCACTTGTGCCATAGAATTTGAAGTGCTATAAAGGAAGCAAATTTCTATTTGAAAGGGATCAATTTTTAATTGTGTTTTCAATTTTAATAGGCCGAGACCTTGTAAAATCTTTGGTAAGCTTATGTTAATGGATTTTTATCCATTCTCAGGCCATATTACATAGTCTTAATACTCTGTTTATCCAATTTTCATATTGGAGGAGTATTTTTCAAACCTTAGAGGAGATTTTTAGGACTTTTGGAGCAACTTTTTAGGTGCTTATGAAGACTCATGGAATTCAAAGGTACTGGGCTTGAATCAATCACAGTGAAGGTGAATTTTTGCATTGAGATATCAACTTGTAGGAAAGTTGTTTATTATTTCTAGGTGTTTGAAGTGCCTTTAATGGAAACGGTCCACTCCTTTGGTGAACTTGGAGATGTAGGCATCAATTTTTTAGCCAAACTCTGTTATCACATTTTGTGTTTTTGGTAATCGTCATTCAATGCATGTTATTGATTTAGTTTTGTTGATTTGATTTTAATTAGTAAATGAACTCATGCAAGTGATTCAAATTTTGACAATTATAACACAATGTTTTTAAAAATATTTAAATGGTGAATGAAAGTATAAGTCACAGACAATTTCAATCCATTTTTTTAAAACTATTTTTTTGCTAACTCCTATCATTTTTATAAATTTAGTTGAAATTTAGAAGAATTTGAATGATTAATAAGGGGAGATATTAAAGTATCCAAATAAACTATTTGCACTTCAATTTTAATTTAGAGTTTTTGGATCAAGTTGGCATTATAGTAGTTAGAATGCAAGGTTTGATTCTAGTTGTGTGTTGACAGTTGCTTCTAGAATAGTTGGATTATTAGTTTACAAATTGATTATATTGTAGTATGCAGTGTGGAATCAGGTGTTTTTAGGAAACCATGGGCAAGTTGTCATAGATTGAGGCCATCAAAGATGAAAATGCAATCTTGAGATGCTAAAAATTTACACTTGAATTTCAAGTGGTAAAGTTAAAATCAGAGCTTGAATCCAAGGATGAGCTCTTGATTAGATTTTAATGTGGTGAGTGTGAAAAAGTAAAGCCTTCTACTTTAGATGCAAAAACTATGACTAAGTTCACTGTAATTTTTTCACCATAGGAATCTTCATCTTCTTCTACCATTTTAGATTCAGATTCTAGTAATATTTTATTTGGTGATTTTGAAAGATACACTAAGGGAATAGGATCTAAATTATTATTTAAAATGGGTTATAATGGAGAAGGACTTGGTCAAAATGGCCAAGGAATTACTAACCCAACACAAGTTGAGCATAAACCTCATCATGTAGTTTCGGGTTATATTAGTGTGTAGGTGGATGATGGAGAAGTTTCTTCCATGGCTAAAGGAAGATGAGCTTCCAATAGCAAAGGTTTTAGGCCACTAGTTTAAAAGTGTAAAGGTAAAAGAGGTATTGAGATTCCACCTCTTGATTCTTACACTAAATCTTCTGATCCAATTGATATTTTTAAGAAGTTTGGATATAATGTATAGAAGATAATGCAATCATTTCCATGCACTTTTTGTGGGATGAATAACCATATTTCTAAGACTTGTTGGAAATTAAATGCTTTGTTTAAGTAGATTGCATGTTTGAAAGACCATTCTCATGTTAAGTTGGGAATTGGCAAAAGGGGACCCTTGCCTAAGAAGGATGTTTGCACTCATTGTAAAGTGAGTGGACATAGGATTGATAGATTTTTTAAGCTTCATTCATCTTCACATTTAAGTAATGTTAAAACTAAGATTATTTACAAACCTCTCACTAAGGTTAATGAAACTAATTCAATCCATAATGTAGTTGACAATACAACCCAGGATAAGGTAAAACCTACAAGAGAAAATCCATTTAAGAGGTTAAGTCAACAATTTTTTCAATTACATATGGCAAAGCCCAAATTTATAAAGTATGAAATTATTTATATCTCTTGCTATGATTGGGTTCTATTTTCATGGATCCAGTATACCAATTTGTAATTTTAGGGGATATTAGACTTTTGGATACCAAAAGCCTTCCATTATGGAGGTGTGATCAAAAATTGAGTTTTGATAATGGTTCCAATTCAAATTTTTAGTGGTGACACACTATAGAGCTCTTTTAGAGCTTTCTGGCACATTTTTTAGAATGTAAATCTGAGTTTGGGAGCTTCTATTATGGCCATTTGAAGAAGGTCGATAAATGTCACAAGATTGCATGAAGCAATGTGACATGTGGCATGTGTTTCAATTTTTCTTCAAAATTTGGCACAAGGACCTATCATAGGTTGACACTTGGTAGATTGAAAGGTTTTTGAAAAAGTGGTTTGATATTTTACTTTGGTCTTTGACAGTGGTTCATCGAAAAAAAAAGGGGCCCATTATTGGCTCACTGGGGGCCCTCAGTGAGGGTCAGCACACTCATTTGGATGGGTGCCTTAGAATCCTTGATGATTATACCATGTCATCAACATTCCACATCACTATAGTGACTCATCTTTCCATGTCACAAGTGATGATTCATTGCCATGTCACATTTTATGCCAAAGGGAGTTAAGTGACTAAGTTCATGAGATAAGTTCGTTGATCGAGCCATATGGTGAGTCCTTTGGAGAGCTTAATGACTCAATGGTCCAAGGTGAGTTTTAAGGATAGTTCATTGCCATGAAGCTCGAGTAAGGTGGTGATCCTGAGGGAGATTGGGTTGAGAGGAATGGACGAGCCACCAAACCTCACCACACAAATTGTATAAGACTAAGTCCTAACCAACATTCTCCAATGGTGGCCTTAGATAAGCACCTAATTCTCCTCAAAAAGGGACATCAACACATATCAAGGAGGTCACATATCTATAAAAATTATGAAATCCCTTGTCCCCCAAAAAATGTGTGATAAAGTAATAAGCCCAAAGTGCCAAAAGAGAAGGCCGATGGTTTGAACTGTGTACCTATTGTGAAAAACTGATAAGCTTTGACCGTTTGTGCCATGGACTTTGAAGTGATATAAAGGGAGAAAATTTCTATTTGAAAGGGATCAATTTTTGACTGTGTGTGTGTGTGTCTATATATATATATATATATATGAATAAATAAATAAATAAATAATTCACTCATCTACCTACCTGTGCCTAGATTTATGGATTTAATTATTTTGTTACCATATCCATATATAAGTAAATATGTAGGTTATGGGATTCATAAAAGAATCCATATGAATACTATGACTTGGGATTAAAATAAAAAAAAATCATTTTGAAAATTGAAACACAAAATTACATTCAAAATAATGCCTCGAGTTTATCTAACATGTACCTTGTAATACAATTTCTTTGAAAGCCTTAGATATTCAAGATATAATTATGTGTGTGTGTATCTACATAGCCCATTTTTTATAAATAACTCATACATATAAACCCAAAACCTAATTAGGTTTCTACATAGTCGAGACCAAATTCCAATCATATTTATTTTTAAATACCTTAATGAGTATATATCAAACTAGTTTGATAACAAACTAGTTTGAGTCAAATCAAATATACCCATAAAGAATAATCATTCCATGATTTAACATAGCCTTTTAAATTGAAAGAGGAGTTTAAGACAAAGATAATTCATAACCTAAAATAACCATGGTGATTTTCTATGGCTTTACCTGATTTCCCTAGGTTACCTTGGGTTGGATGTAGGGTTCTATGGAGGCTGAGCCTTCCACAAGGCCCTACATGCAACCCTAATAATTTTTCATAACATTTAATAAAATGAAAAACCCTATAATAATTTTAACTCCAAAACCCATCAAACATCACACACATATTAATTTAAGTACAAAACCAACCTATGGATATATGAATGCCAAGGAAGCCAAATTACTCTTTTTCCTTAGCATGCTCATACCTTCTTCCCTTTCTATATCTTAATCTTTATATGTCATTTGTCATGTGCCTCACAAACCTCATCTAATTTATTTTATTCTTCTCCATTAACTGACCACCACCTTCTCCTCCATTAATGGCCGACTTAACTAACTAAAAAATATGCATGTAACAATAGCTCAATAGAATTCCCACCATGTTATAGTCTGCCACCATGTAGGACATAAAAAAAGTTCCATCATGATTTTTTAAAACTAATGGTTGGCCCAGAGTCAACAAGTGATTATAAACCCTAATCATCTCTGGACTTCTAAAAGACTCAATAGAATAATCATATTTAATATAAATAATATTTGCATGTCATTGAATTAACATAATTCCATCATTGACTTCAAAAAATTGACTATCCAAACCCAATAAACAAGTTACAATAACCAACATTTAATCCATGCAAGGTCGAATATCGAGTAGTCAATAGTCCTTATATTTCTATGCAATGATTATCAACTACTCAACATAATGACTATATAACATGGTTAATACAAATATGTATTAAAATACTATTGTTTAATGTTACCAAGTTTAATGTTACTAATTCATTCACAAATAAATATTATGATAACATAATGATTTTCATAAATAATTTAATAATATAATCAATGTCTAATATATATTATGAATATTTAACATTTAGTCAAACATTAAATCAAATACAATGACATTTTCTAATAATGTTATTGATACATTTTGACATTATTATTATTATTATTATTATTATATTAATCCTATAGATCAAATAAAAATAATGGAATTTGTCTATACTTATTATATCAATGTATACACAACATCAAATCATTATATTACACATCCATACCCAATAAGGTAATAAGGTAAGTAGAAACATATACGTATTCATTCATTCAACCAATCAATTACCTCATATAAGATAAGCTATGTATGACCACAAAAATAGTGAAATCATTCAAACAAATCAAAATGATCATCAAATTCAACTAGATTAGTGAAATCACATAATCATAAAAAATTATCTAAGAACACAAAATATCATAACAATATTTCAAAAGAAAACAAATCATATTAAAACTATCTATTCATACAATTAATCATAAAATATAACATACTATGTTGTGTGTGCATAGGTTTTTAGATTCATTCTCTATCATTCCCCAACATCTCCATCTAAACCACTCTCTCTAATGATGCTCTCCCTCCATAAAACTCTTAGGGATGAATCTATCATGCATCCACCTCACAAAAATGAAGATAGTTAGCCTAAAACATCATTATATCCATAAAATAATGCTTTATAATTAACAAACATGATCATAATGTACATAATATAAAAGTAATGTTATTTCATAGAAAAAAATAATGTAAATTAAGAAACACATAACTTTTCCATAATAATCATATGACATAAATCTTAATCAAAAATTAGTTAATAAATCATGATAATCCATGGATCAAATAGGTTATTCATCTCAGAGAGAAATAGAGATGTGACACTTGGACATCTCTTGTGTGTTTTGTATGTTTTGTGTACTTTTTGATTGTATTTGTCATGTTCATGATACCTTGTTTGCTTATTTTCTAAAATTTAGATTCCATAATGGACATCATTCATCCACCTAGCCCTTCTAATTCATATCATACCTTCCTCCCTAAGTAGTTATAGTCAAAATTATATACTCATTTGATCAATTATTTACATGATTCATTTTCACATTTATCTAGACACACTTATTATGAATGTTTATTTTCACATGCATATTACATTATTACTATGCTCAGTTTACATAAATAATGATGCCATTATTGTCTATGTTTTCAATATTACTGAGATTTACATTTCTATATCACAACAACCTACTACATAACTTTTTATTTTGAGTTAATTTCTTGTACAGGATCAAAAACTCACCTCAAATATGGGGCATTCACAAAGGTTTGTCTTAGAGACTAGACTTCATAGATTGGTACACATACATGATTTAAAATAGATTACATATTTGACATAGTCTTAGACTCATAAAATACATAAAAATGCATTATGGATAGGATATCACTACTCTAGTGTCCTTCCCAATGTTATTGTCCAACTGCATAAAAAATAAACATTTTCTAGAATTTCTCAAAACCTCAATTTAACCAAAACAATACTCAATAGTTTCATAGTCTCAGTTCCTATATTTACTTAATTTGTCTCACATTTTATCACTTAAAGGGAATAATGAACAATATTTTGTTCTAATTTATCACACATGTTTGCTCAAAATCATAGTTATTCTACTCAATCTCAAAATCTATATGTACTAGATATCATTTTTGGCATGTGAATGACACATTGTTTTCCTTTTTGCTTAGTTTTTTGCACCAATATTATAAATGGAATGGAAAATTCATGTCATTCTCCACACTATATACACCACACCCAAATTATACATGGTATTTGCACCAGTGTTTTCACCAGTTTTATGCTAGTTTTGCATAATAATTAAATCTTATTCCATATGTATTGATCAATGCACTATTTACACTAGTTTCCACACTAATATTTTCACTAATTATTTCACCATAAATATTGATTAGGATTTATACATGGATTCTAAAATTTTTTCACTAATTTGCGTAGGTGATGATGGATTCAATCACACCTTAAGTTATTAAGCAGACCCACTTATTGATGAGGATTGGGGCATGCACAATCTAATCCAAAATATCCAATGTTAATGAAACTACAAGTGTACAACTCACCATAGTCATTATTTTTTTACACTAGGAAAAGTATAATGATTCACATCCCCAATTGGGTGTATTTGTTCCTTGTCACTCTCTAGTTCATTGTATTTTAATTCCTGATATTCATTTTAAGTAAATTATTATATTACATGTGTTTAATTATATTCTTTTGCATGGATCATAGTTTAGTGTTTTGGCCTACATCAAGGACTCCTCTTCATAGGTAAGTTTAGGTATGCACTCTTTTTCCTTTTACTCTAGTACTTTGATTTGTTGCATTAATATAATAAAAGTGGGAAAATTTAGACACATAATTAACATTTAAGCTAAAACCTTGTACTTATGACCACTCTTTTACACACTTGGCTCTAGATCTATCTTAAGGCCTATTTTGATCACTTTTTACCTCCTTGCATACTCTAATAATCTAATAAATGACTCCTAAATGTACTCATCCCTATTATTATCAATTGTATACACCTTTTAGGCCATGCTTCAAACTCTACATGATGAAATAACCCATTGAACAACTGTTCCCTAGGGTAATATGATACACCACTCTAGTGTCCATACCCTCTCTCTTATCTTCCCATCAAGTAATGGCTATTTTACAAAATCAAAATCTATAGGAAGGTCAAACTATGTCCCTAATGATACCCATTCAAAGGAATTTTAAAAATATGACTATATAAATAATTTTCAAATATATTTTTCTTAAAAGAGGCTTCCACATTGAAAAACACCATAATTATAATCATGAATTGAGAGAAAAATTACATGCTTATATTATTTATCTTATTTCATCCCAATTTTGATTGCATACATCCCTATTAGTCCACAAATCAAGTTTGACTACATTTCACATGTCACAATTCATGGTTAAGGAACTTAATCACATAAGTTTTGCACCATCATCTAGAATATTACACCAATTATTCCCACATAATCATATCATGAGATAAATACATGAAGTTTGATCCCTCTTTAGAGTATTAGTATATAAGAAACACTCAACACATGGAGTGTTGAGGTATCACCCAAATTCAACATCTGACCCCATTTTTTCCCATTAATCTACACTAGTATTCACATCTTAATGAGCTAGGGATTTTAAGTAAATTAAATCACACAATGGTCTATGCAAGTGATTGTAAGCTCTCATACTAGATGCATGCTCTATAGATGAAGATATAGAACCCAAAAAAACCTAGTTTCCTTATAATAGATAAGAGTTCCACCCTTATAGTGTTATGATCATGGTGTTATTTTCCAAGCCTATATCCAACTCTTAATTCTTGATTTTAGTCATCAAATCACCCTACATAATAAGTTTTAGCTTTTGATTCATCTCACAGATTTAATTTCTAAGTATTTATTTTCTCATTACATATTGTTACTTTTAATAAGTTTCAAGATTTCAATAGTTCCAATCAGTGAATAGTAATATTGATTTTTCATAATAGTGTTATCACATAGGGTTTTACATAAATCCCAAATTTGATAATAACACTTCTAAGCATTTCAAATTATTTAAATTTTAGATTTCATACACTAATTTTATATTATAACATGCTCTTCAATGTAGGTCAGTCACCAACAAAGCACTTAAATTGGGCTCAAGCAAAGACAAGGTATGCTATACTCACCCAGGCATTCATTTCTTTCCTTTAAACTATATATTTCATTTATTTCTAGGTGTGTTAAGAATTTAGACACTAAAATTTGATTTATGTAGTGCCTTTGTCTTGTACACTTGGAAAATATCTATCGTGGCTATACATTTCAATTATCAACCTGGTCTCTACCAAAACTCTCACATTCACTATTTATTTTTTGATTAATTACTTATATATTAATTTGACCATTTTTATTCTATTAACCAAGCCTTTTATAATATGCAAAAATGTATAAACCTGGTTATTATCCTAAACTACAAATTTTTGACCTATACCTATTTTTTACCTTATAGACACTTGTGTCCTAGATAGATACCTACTTTGACACAAGTTTACACTTTTTCTATAAAGTGTTTGGTGCCCAAAACTTAATAAAATTTTAAAATAAAATGTATATTAAATGTCAAACTAAGTTTTTTAATGTGGGATATTTCATGATTTCCACCTTGTTACCTTATTTAATGAGGAATGAATGAGGCTTGATCTTGTATATACTAGTGTTTGATATTTATATACAAGATCAACCCTTATTAATTCCTCACCTAGAAAAATACTAGAAACTCAAAAGGCAATAGATTAATAAGTTCTCAATCAACCATTCAAGTGAGAAAAACTACCCTATTCATCCCTATTTTATATCAATCATAAGAGCAGTATTCCCACATATCTAAAGCATTTGAATATTAGTTAGTGATCCATATTTTACAAGTTACAAAATAGATCATTGAATGTCTTTACTTATCATATATTGCATCATTGTGCACACACAATCCAACATGTAGTGGATAACTACATAAGTATAAGGCCCTTTTCAAAGTATTGGTTATTTAGGTAGTGTCTATTGACAAAGGGGTCCTTTGGTTAGGTTGACACTATGAGTCCACTAACCCATTTTTCACATAGTCATTCCAAGGGTGAAGAATGTAGGGTTTGATCATTTGACAAATAGTGATAACCTATATTTGAGATATAAAGGCATTATAATAAATGTTATAGAAAACCTATAAGTCTCTAGTTGGCACATCTATATTTATTCAATATTTTATATAAGACACCTATGGTAATATTACACACCTACATCAAGATTAAATAAATATGTTGATACAACTATATAGATCTGATGTAAGCATCTAAGGCCACCTATATAATATTTATAGAATATCTTGACTATTTGATGATCACTTTCTAATCCACTTCAAACATATTTTAGATCAAATCTATATGAGCATAGTAAACTAGCTATGTGTCATTGTTTCTTATTTATTTCAATATCTATCAATAGTTTTACTTTACTATTTTTTGAAAATATCAGTTGTATAAATTTTAAATATTATTTTTTTAAGTTTTCTAATTAATTATCTTACTCATTAGGATAGTTAACCATCCTTGTGCAAAATTTAATCTAATAACCCTTAACCCTAAATACCCACACATATATAAATTTAGGGTTAATCTCTCTCTCTCTCTCTCTCTCTCTCTCTCTCTCTCTCTCTCTCTCTCTCTCTCTCTCTCTCTCTCTCTCTCTCTCTCTCTCTCTCTCTCTCTCTCTCTCTCTCTCTCTCTCTCTCTCTCTCTCTCTCTCTCTCTCTCTCTAATTTATTAAATCATTCATCTTTACATCCATACATAATAGATTTTAAATAACATAATCTTGCATATTAGATTAAATGTAGATAGGTAAAATTTTAATTTAGTTAAAAAAAAATCCAAATTTTATCTTTTACACATAAAAATATCACACATAAAATAAATATGTAAATTTTATACAAAACTATAAAAACCCAAAAAGTGTTGGCCCTATAAATATGAGGAATATAAACTAGATATGCATGGAATTCAACCAAGAAATATATTTATGTAAAAACCATAATTTACATATCAACTGAGGAACATTCAATACATATAGGAAAACTAGTAAGTTATAAGTCCATTTGTATGGGACTTAACTACCAATATACCATATTTAAACTAGAAACCTAATATGTAAGTAAAATGTAAATTTATGATTTCCACTTACCCGTTATGTCTCCTAGTAATATGCATGCCCTGATTTATTCAAAAAATAAATAAATAAAAATTTAGATCATAAATAAGCCAAAAATATCCCCCTTGATCCAAAGGGGTATAAAATATAAAATAATTAGAGTAATGAATTTAAATTCATAAATAATATCTAATTCAATTATAATTGATGCAATGTATGTCCTAGTATTGATCAAAATTGATGCCACTCTATAAATATGCTTGAACTATGAGTTGTGGCATAAAAGGTTAATGAACATGATCAAAACCTACTCATCCCATGTGATAATCCATACCATATTGTAGTATAACACAATTAAATCTTGTCTATCTACATATATCCACATAAGGCTCCACATAAAAGCCTATCAAAATGATTAACTTGTATTGTGTATGGCACATCTATCTAATGGAAAAAAAATGCTAACCTTTACTCAACATTGAAGGTCATAATAACCCCTAATTACTCATGTTATCACTGATGGATGATCAAAGACCAACTAATGTTATATATTCTCCCTCTATCAGGTGAGAGGTGATAAAATATGTAAGGAGAGAAAAAAATCAACCAATAATGTTTGATCCATGTCATGAATATCAAGGATATAAATCCAAAACTAGAATAAAGCAAGAACACAAGCCAAAAAATGCTACTATAACAAATCCCAATATTGATCCTAATATCTTTCACAAGATGGGAGAATCACCAATCACTCAAAATAACCTATCAAGTCCATTAGGACCATAGACATCAGCCATATAGAATGCCTCAAAATTATAAGAAGTGTTAGAATAAAATTAATATATGGAGTAACTAGAATATCTACCATTATAATGCCCTGCATAATTTGTTTTAGATTTATTTTTGTGTGGAGAGTAGGGTTGTCAAGAAGGAAACACATCTATAATATGTCCAATACCACCACATGTAAAACATCTGGGCTCTTTTCAATTTTGATAAGATCTAAAAGAAGTAGAATCACAAGAGTGAGAAAAGTTATTATGGTGATATTTTCATTTGTAACATCTTGGAAAGTGTTGGTGAGAATGTAGTGTAGACTATCTAGAATGATGTGGAGAGTGTCTCTAATAATTTCTCTGAGTGATTTAGAGAATTATTATGAAATTATTTTTGTACATGGAGATGATATATTTGATGTTATTTGGCCTTTATATAGTGAGCCTCTTAAGTAGGATTACTTTTATTCTTTACAAACTATTGCTCATGTTGAGTTATCAAGTCAAAAATAGAATCAAATTTTACACCATTAAGCTTATCACTAAGTTTTAAAATTTTGAAAAAGTTGGTGTACATATAAATAAGTCCATTTAGTGTTATGGATATGAGTATATCATCATTGACATTTCCACCTATTGTGTATTATTCTTGTTTCAATGTTTTCATCCATGAAATATATTTAGAAACATCTTCATCATCTACCAACTTATTGTTTAAAAATTTCATAATAAAATCAATTTTCTTATATGTAGGTTGTTTTTCATATAAGTCCCTTAATTCTTTCCATGATTTTCATGAATTAGTTTAAACAAATTCAATGTTAATAATCACTTTTTCAATGCAAGATGATTTTATTAGTGCGAGTGCACATTTATCACATTTTTGTAACTTAACCAATTTTGTGGCTTCAATAGGTGGTGTAATTTTTTTCTCTATTATTTCCCATGAATCATTAAAAATGATCATGTCTTCCATATTTATCCTCCATTACTTATATTTTATTTGTGTTAATTTCCATTTTCATATATGAGACTTAAAATTTTATCTATGGTGTTAAAAAAAGGAACAATCAAGTCAAAAAAGAGGCAATGATATCAGGGTTTGGCCTTTACCCACCAAATATATTCTGGTTAAAACTTGATGATTCTAGGAATTGTCAAAAATAATTACTAAATACAACTTTATAGCTCTAAAAATTAAATTTTACACCCCTTATAACTACTTTATACAAAATTAAATAAGGTTAAAATTAAATTTGACCAAAATAGGTTTTTAACCCTTAACATCCCTTAAAAAGTGTTTATAAAATAAGCTTGACCATTTGCTCCAAAATATTTCTTTAGAACATTAAGGGAGAGTATTAAATTTAAAATGTGCTTTTATGAGAGTATAAAAATAAAATAAAATATTTTGGTGCATGTAAATTATAAAAAAAATTGGTGCATGTAAATTGGTTTTACCCAACTATTAACCGATGGGAAAATTGTGATTTACTTATTCTGGGCCCATGTGATCACAATTTATTGTTTTAACCTTCTATGAATTTATGATTTTAAATATTATGTATGTTAAATAGTTGAGTTGACTAAATCAAGGAAATAATATGCATTAAATACAACCATTAATTTTTTAATAGAATTGACTAACTTTGACTTTTATAAAAATAATAATAAATACTATAAATAATGACTTAGTTGGAAAACATCTGATACAGATAATCAAAGTTATATAAACTAAGAAATAAGTTAGTCTTAGTATTGTAAAATGGATCCCAATGACATAATTCCTCTTAGATAATAATGCCACAATTATATAGTAGTTTGATCATTAACAAAGTGGTGGTAGTGTTGTATGTGTAGGGACTATCTTGAGATTTTAGGTGCACCTATGTCTAGATATCTGGGGTCTTTTATTGTATACATAAGTTTTAGAACCCTATATTTTTCCTTTAATTATTGATTTATTATGCAAAACCTAATCCTCCATGTAATTAGGTCATGAGTTTAAAAGTGTGCTCTTTAGTAGGGTAGGTTGGACATCCTTAACACCCTACTATGAAGCGAGTTTCCTACATACCAATATTCTATAGAGGGATCAATCCTGATGTAGTTCTTCCCATTAAAGTGATAGTATAATTACAATTGATGCCAGTATGATAGTGACATTAAGTGCCTTAAATGTGCTTGAGACTAGAAATCTAGAAAATCTAGGATTAGGGATGTTTTAGATGGTAGTACATAAAATTAGGATAGAATAGGGTTTTATAACCTTAATTATGATCAATGTATTATGTGTTTGAATGTGTATTCTACATATAATTTACATATAGTGGTTAGAGGGATAAAAATCATGTATATATACTATTTTATTGCTTGTGTGGGTGATAAGAAATGTCTAAGCTGACCTTAAGAGGATTTAGTTTTGAAAATATATCCATATAGGAAAATCTAAGGAAGAGGACATTACTTCCATTTTGGGTACACTATCACCATGTGGTGCTAGTGTCCTTATTATGGTGCTAGTGTCCAAATGGTAGAACACTAGGCATAAAGGGCTAGGATAAAAAATGAGGGTCTAGGACTACTTTGGAGCTAACTAGGGACACCTACGGCCTACATGAAGGCTGGATAAGTGTGACAATAGGATTTAGGATAGGTCTAGGGATAATTTATAGATAGGTAGTCTCAATTAAAACTCTTATAATACAAATATCACTTTTGGGTGATTAAATTTCTCCCCCTTTATTCTAGAAATGTAGTAAAGTGAAATGACTAGGATAAAGGAAAAAGAAGTGTACGTGGACTTACTGAGGAAGTGAAGCTCATGAGTCTAGATCTGAGTATGTGAAGTTGGTTCTAAGAATGTGAAGGATGATCTAATGTGTGTCCTACAAATTAAACACGTATAAATAAGTCCTTACTTAAGAGATATAAAAATAAAAATATATATATATATATATTTATTAAAGAAGTAAAATTGAGTAAAGATATGGGAAAGAGGAAAGGAACAAATACACCTCACTGGGTACATAAACCAATGCATGACCCTAGTGATAAATTATGTTTTTGCATGTATATGGTGATCAATAACTAAATAGATTAGACTAAGTTGATGAAAAAATCAATCTAGTTTTGACTCCATCATTGCCTACTCTTGCTAGATCATGACCTATGAATATCTTGGATTGGATTGATGGTGTGTCTAACCCTCTCATTTAGGTGGCTCAAAAACACAAGTAGGATATGAATCCATCATTTCTTACCCATATGTAATAGATGCATCTAAAAATAAATTTTATGAATTACTTTAAATTTATAACTAAGTATATCTAACTATGTATGCCAACTTTGCATTCACTTGAGTACATTAGGTGGCTCTGAGCCACTAAATAATGCCAACCATTATAGATGGAGTAAGTCATGAAATTGGTGTGAAATTGGAATATGATGTCAAGTGTATATAGTATAGAGTGACATTGAATTTATCATTCCATATAATCAAATAGTGTGTATTTTAGCATAAAAAAATAATGTGTTATGCACATGCCCCTAAATTTGATATCTTAGTATATGGATTCTTGACTGAGTTATAATAAATTATATCTAGGTATTTGAACTAAAAATGGAAATGGTCATGACATGGATGATACCTCCAATATGAGAAAATTTATATGAATCTAAGCTTAACTAGTATGAATATGAGTCAAATTTAGTATAACTGATAAATCCATAATTAAATCTATGTAAACTTGTAATGTACCTATTATACAATTCTAGAAAATCTAGTTTTTTCTAAAACTAAGGCTATTAGATAGTAGCACCATGTGGTTCTAATTTCTTAAGCTAGCATCCTTTTGGTCTAAATTTTATTCAACTATACTACTTTTTGGGTCCCTATTTTCCCACTATGTTTACCTATGTTTGATTTTATGTAAGTTAGCCTATGTACTAAAAATGTACTATGAGTGCAATATAGGATCCTAATCTCTATGATAAACCCCTATGAATTCCCCTTATTTTTTATGGGATTTGTTTAACCTATTCAATAATTGTCTTCAAAATAAAAATTTCTAAAAAATGTGTGTTATCTAGAGTGTATATGATATCTACATGATAATCTAATATAATGTACATATATAACATCATAATGTAAGATGATTTGAGCATAAGTATTTAAAGTAAGATTTATGTCATGCATAGCATTCCAAAAATGTTTCAATTTATATGTAATTAATGTATGTAACAATAATTTTTAGTAAAACTTGGTATCTACCTAAGGGCATGGGCATGATTCCATCATGACAACCAAGCAAGGGTAGATACATGAGGTCCCTCGTGGCATTAAAAATTGGTGTGTGTGTAATAAGCAAAGACAAGTGTCATGGCCATGATGCATAAAATAAAGCATACATAAAAAACACACGAGGCACATAAAGTAGGCCAAGGGGAAAAAAATACAAGGGACATGGTTATATGTCACTAAATCTAAAAAAATAAGACATAGAAGGACATGTTCAAATGTTCACATATGCAATGAACAAGTAAGTTATATTAGATCCACATAGAAGGACATGTTTAAATGTATGCATACACAATTAGGAAAGGCACATGAAAGGACATGGGCACATGTCCAAAACATACATATTATTTATAGACATGTAATATAACTAAATAATAATGGAATATCAAATGCCCTCAAATAGAATAAGTATAGAAATACAATCAAGTGTAAACTAGGTAAGCTAGAAACTAAAGTATACATGAATATGGAATATAAATCTATGTAAGATATAGGATGTACATATGTTAAGTCTAAAGTATTAATAGTTAGCAAAAAATATGAGTAAGAGTAGTATGATCAATATCAAGATATTAAAATGTTGAAGCTAAGAGGCAGAGTATAGAAGGATTAAACCTGATAATCAAAACTATAAATAAGATGACCCTAAGTGGGTGAATGTGTCAAGTGAAGACCCATGTATCGATGTATATGCCCCTAATGGGTAAATAATAACAAGTCTAGATCGATGTAGTAGACTTGAGTGTTATAAGTAATCTACAAGCACTCAATAAGAATAAGTGAAGCATGTATGTATGCTAAAACTAACTATACTAACATATCTAGCATATGTAGTGTCTAGAAAATATAAGAAGTGTAAACATAATAATGCATACAATATTTAATTTTTGTGTTTTCTGAGTAATATTTGAATGTTTTATGTTTTTGAGATATATTATTTTTTTATTTTCTAGATAAAATCTATATACAAGAAATATGAAAAATAACTATGTACAAGGAGAAAGAGAGAAGGAAGGAAAGTATGTCTAAGTAAATGCTTGAAATAAATGAGATAATATACAAGAAAAGTTTAGTATATCTAGAGACCCAAGAACACATCATGGGTTGTGGATAATCAAAAGGTGGATTTGGTGGGAGATGATCTAGTGTCAAATATTAGATATATCTAAACTCAAATAAGTCATCATCATCAAGATTGTCATACCATTCTATATGTATCAATGTATCCTTATCCTTGTTGTTAGTCTAGACTCTATGTATATGAATAGTGTGTGTCTTGATTATGTAATAAACCTCTTATGAGATCTTAGGGTAAACCACATTAGAATATAGAGTATCTATATGAAACCTATAGTTCTCATTTATTCCATCATGTAAAATGAAAACTAGTGTCCCTCATAACTAAATTTCAAACATTTATATGATCAATCAACTATGGTATCCATCATTTGTAACCATGTACTGCCAAGTGTCACCTATAGATGAGTTCCCTTACTCATGATAAATAATAATTATTGGACACCTTAGGGCCACATGAAATTGGTAGTTTGATATGTCTAATGGAATCTTAACAATGTAAAACATGTTTTAACTCATTGTCTTGATAGCCTATGTGAAGTAAAAATGCCAAAGTGTAAGTATTAGGATTAAAATCATCATCTATAACCACATGGGGAATACATATATCTACAAAAAAAATTTGGATAGTCAATGGATCATCCCATGAATATCTATGTTGGAGATGACTCTATTATGGTTCTCATATCTACGAAGGTGCTCATATCCATGAAGGTTCTCATATATGTGGAAGTGATCACATATATGGAGGTGGGAGATGTATGATTAGAATAGTTCCCTGAGCCTTGAATTTATTAAATTTATGTTTTAATGATAATAATGTATCAGTATCATGTATTATAAGTCTATTCAAATAATAAAAGGGTTTACCTTCCTATGGTGATAATCAGCTAATGGATCTATGCCAAACTATGGGTAATACCATAAATCATATATCAAGTATTATTTTTTAAATTTATTGTAGACTATCCTGTGAACTCCCTACCTAAATCTATATAAATAATTATATATCCATAGATGTAATCATATGTACTGAAATGCATGGAAGGATCTACCACTAAATTTAAGTGAGTATGAAATCCTATAGATATAAGAATCTAAACAAGTGGTGTGTTAAATATAGGAAGAGGTATAAGTGTCTTAGATACATATTTATACTTTTTAGGCCCACTAGTGTGAAACTCAATCCATATAAATAGTCATCAATATCAATAGGCATTGGATCATCCTATGTGGTGGACTGAGAGTCTATATATAAGTTATGAATGTATACTTTGTTTTGAGTTAACAAGTAGTGGTAATTATGCTATGATAATCTCATCATCTACCCTAGTTGGGGATAGCAGTACTATGGGAGGTTTTTCTTCCATCATCAGTGAAGGTAACTATGTTATAGGAAGATCTGGAGGAGGTGTAGGAATAGTCATACTAGACTTCCCAACCTCATATGTATGCATCTACTCAATTTAAATCTTGTGAGGTGGGGATTATATGAGAACATGGGGTGTCCCATCTGAATTTTACTTAGGGTAATAAGCTCAGTGAGTCTATAATATCTAAATGGTTGATTATCTACTGGATAAGTGTATAATTATATGTCATGTAAAATATTGATGCATATGTGAAAATTAGAGGGTATTATTTCCATAGCATGTATCCAAGGTTTTTTGAGTAATAATTTATAGTGAAAATGATTAGGCATCACCTAAAAGTGTGTAGGTATGATTTTTGGCCCTACCATAATGGCCAATGTAATAGAACCCAATGTCTATCTAGGAATGTCATCAAAACCTTTGATATTATTATATGTCTTCTAAATGGATGTTATATCAACCCCCATGGTCTATATAAAGGTGAGGTTACATATGTTAAGTCTATAACCACTATCAATTAGAGCTCATTTAATAGCAATGGTATTGATTTGTGCTTAATAAAAATGGTAAATTCTAAGTAATTATTGACTATGACAGAAATTCCTCATTGGAAAAAGATATCACTTCCTCAACATCATTGATAGTGTTCATGGTAGATGAAAATTAATTTGGATCTATGTCAAGAGGAAAAAATATATGATTGAGTGTTTGAAAGATAATATCCTTGAAAATAATTGCCTTTTGAAGTAATTTCAATATGGATATCATAGCCAGTGCATTTATAAATTGATCCCTAGTATCAATTTCTCTCTACTAATCTTTGGGTCTCATTGTAGTGTGATAGGGATGAAGAGGTAGATGGATGATGATACTCCTATATAGGTTCGTGAGGCACCCTATTCCACCTAGTAATATCTCAAACTACAAGATCTACTATTTTCTAGGGGAAAGTAGCATAGGTGGAATGGCAGTGAAGATAATCCATATTTAAGGTTAAGGTTTTGTGCAATATTTAAAGTAAGTTGAGTTCACAAAATGTTTTAACCTTTTAAGACTTAGTGAATTTAAATCCTTTTGTTTTTTAAATAGCTAAGTTGAATAAATAAAGTAAATAATATGTATTAAATATAACCACTAATTTGTTATAGAATTGACTAGATTTGACTTTTGTAAAAGTAGTAATAAATAGTG